>JAJOZX010000609.1:280000-282500 GCA_023014485.1 Bathynomus jamesi
GAAGGGGCGACAAAGGGTTGCCCATGGCCATCCCAAAAACTTGTTGATAATGCTCGCCATTGAAAGTGAATTTACAATCCTTGATACAAAGCTTAATAAGCTCCAAAACAGTGTGTGCAGGTAATGGTAAATCATAATTATGTAATTCTCTGGCGAGAAAGTCAAGCATATCATCAATCGGCACTTTTGTGAACAATGAACAAACGTCGAAACTGATCAATCTATCGTTGGTATTAATGCGAACATTATTCAATTTTTCAGTGAGATCCATGGAATTTTTTACGTGTGAATCAGAGACAGTTCCAAGAATGGGGGACAAAACATTAACAAGCCATTTGGAGAGTTTATAGGTAATAGAGCCCACCGAGCTAATAATAGGGCGCATAGGGTTACCCGGTTTGTGGGTTTTAATAAGACCATAAAGATAAGGCAGAGCAGGTGAAGTGGACAAAAAAAGGGGAATTAAATCCTTATGATCTTTGAGAATGCGTTTCAAGCCACTATTGAATGATTTGATGACATCATCCTGTGGGTTCTTCCTAAGTTTCACGTATGTGGCGGGGTCCTGAAGCAGCTCATTCATCTTTCCAATGTAATCCACTTTGTCCATAATGACTAAGGTGTTAGCCTTGTCTGCTTTAGTAATATGGAGCTCACTATCTTTTTTTAATTGTGAAAGGCTATTGCGGAAACGTTTAGGAAAGTTATCTTCGTAAGAAATATTCGCAGCACCATAGACCAGGCCTTTAACTATGTTAACAAAAACTGAGGAAGGTTACACTGTTTTTCAAAACGAGCAAGACTATGACAAATTTGTAAAGCAGTAGGTTTTTTAACAATATAAAAGGACATACCAAATCCAAGGGCACTTTTTGCATCGTCACTAATGTTTTTCGAAGAAAGGTTCAAAACACACTTTGAGCTTGCTTTTTTACTCCACTGACTATTTCGAATGAGACTTTTAATTTTGCGATCCAAAATGTTTCGAAGTGAAGAAGTTCTCCGACGCAACTCGTTGTAAATTTCATCAAACAAAGGTTGGATCCACGGTTGGGGAATAACAGTCAAAACATTACGTTTGGCAATGCCTAAATTTTTGAAGGTGGACCACTCATTTTGTCTGGTGACTTCAATATGTTTCTTTAAAATTACTCTGCTAAAGTTGTTGAACGGATGGTCGTCCATTTCTCTGAGGCGAATCGGAAGGAGGGACTTGGGAAGGACCTGCTCCTCCAGACAATTAGTAAGAAACTTCGTCGGATCCGAATTGCATGCCCCTTCATTAATGTAGAAGCAAACACCGACACAAACGGGGACAATAGAGGGAACAGCAAGGCGAAGGAACGCGTGGTGTTCATTATATGAAAAATTATTTCACGAAAGTGACACGTGAAAAGTATTTATGATGAATAAAACCACGAAGGAAAAAAGAAACACAAAGGGGTGCTCAAGCGCTTTCGTCTAATGACATCCTCAGGAACACTGGAGTGAAAGGACAGATCAAGGCAATATATAGGTTACAAAAATAAACATACATACATACATATTCATATATATATACATATATATATATATATATATATATATACATATACATATATATAGTAAGCATAGAAAAAATTGTGGGAGGAGCCAACATTTATATGGTCACAAAGAATAAAGAAATAAAAATAAATATAAATATAAATTGAGAAAAAATTAATTACAAATAGTGCCTTAGTGATATATATGTCACAGCCTAAATAATCATAAAGAAATAAACAGGCAAATAAAAAAACCACAAATATATATACATACATATATATATATATATATATATATATATATATATATATATATATATATATATATATATAAAGACACTTTTAGCACTTTGGCCGACCTTCAATATAAATTCAAATGGCTTTTTTATGGAACAGGTCACAAAAGAATAAAGAAATAAAAATAAATATAAATATTGTAAGTGGAGTCTACCAATTCAAGCTCAAGGGAAGTTTTACAATCGATTTAATAGATGCTGCCAAATTGATATATATGTCACAAAAAAATAAAGAAATAAACCAAAAAAAAAAAAAAAAAAAAAAAAAATTAATTATTAAAAAAATAAAAAATAATAATAATAAATTGAAAGATAAATTTTAAGAGAGGCACACCAATTTATAAGGGAAAAATTACCACATATGCATATTATAGTCACAAACGAATAAAAAAGTACAAGTAAATATAAATTGGAAAACAAAATGATGCCTAGATGATATATAAAGAACAATAAAATATATATACAACATATATACGGTATATATACGAAATATAAACGCAATATATACAGAATATATATATATATATATGCATAAGGGAAAAAAATTACCAAATTTGTTTTTATAATTATTGTCTGAAAAACGGTAGGTCGCAAAAGAATAAAGAAATAAAAATAAATATAAATTGAAAAAATTACAAATAATACACGTACACATGTATACCCGCATAACCAAATATATAT
>JAJOZX010000609.1:285000-467500 GCA_023014485.1 Bathynomus jamesi
TTGTCTTGGGCCACCCTATATATATATATATATATATATATATAATATATATATATATATATATATACACACTTCCTCGGTGGTGTAGCATCACTGTCTACGAATCCATCGAACTAGGATTCGATTCAAGTCGAGGGCAGGCAGCAGTCAGCTCATCCTAACCCTTCATCTTTCCTTTGGTTGGTAGATGAGTGGGTACCAGAAAAATCCCACAGATGAGGCGGGATGCTACTGTGTTCGTAGAGGGACGTCTTAATTCACATGATTACATGTCCATTTTAGATGAGAATCTCCTGACTTTGTTTCAGAATGGAAACTTCACCTGGAGGACATCATGTTTCAAGAGAACGGTGTCACACGTTCATTACTTTTCGTTAGAAGGGTGTTCATTTTGTTCTGGCAGGGCACTATATATATTATATATATATAAAGATAATGAATGTATGTGCAAAGTAAAACAATCAGTCAATTTACAGGTATTAGCTTTAATACAGGACATATGAAGTGCTATAGAACATGTCTTGGTATTGAGTCAGAGAGGTTTTGCATAATGGAATTAAGATTTGCCAAGATTTATTTTAAGTTTATTTTAGAGTTGAAAAAAGATGATGTTGGTGAAGGTCTTTGAAGATGAAGGTGCTGCCAAAGGTATCCAACTGGATTCATGCCGGGGCTTCTACGTTAGACTGTGTGACTAGGTTAGAACCTATACTCCCTTTTGTTTCTACCATTTATAGTCAGGTGTGACATATGGCACAACTCTCTCACATCAAAGCATTTGTTGGAGCAATGAGAACGGAACATTCTGAAAATGGATGGTATTTGAGAAAAGTAAGACTTGATCACTAAATCAGTTCAGTTTCTGGTATCCCAAATTGTTACCAAGATCATCAAGTTGACCTGTGAACGGTCTATAGAATTTCATTAATGTTTGATTAGTTCTCCATGCTCTTGCATGTAAAGTAAGACTTGTTCGAAAAAGAACAGTCTGACTTCTGAGTTGTTCTGAGTCTTTGTATCATCTTCTTGGCTCCTCATTATCTCTTTTACAATGGTTGTCATAAAAAATTTTTGGTTTGCAAAATATATGAACGTCCACTGTATCTCACTGTATTGTTCGTTATAACAAATTGACATTACTTGCAATGTCAACAAGCCTTGTGCGTGGATTGAATGGCGAGAAACCTCTCTCCGTATGCGCCTTTTCACCACTGATAGCCATCTTTATCCTGTTTGTAGCCTAAAGACAATCATTTCGAATTGAACTTGGCGCACAATTAATTCTGGTAATTCTCTCTAAACGAATTCTCATCACTATTCGAGAATAAGGGGCCAATTCTTCCCCAAGAAATAGAAAAGAAAAAACGAAATAAAAACTTAGCCTCACAGTATAAAGACTAGGAATAGTCCTTATTAGTGGTGGACCGGATATCCGCATCCGCATCCGCACTTCTGACTGCGGATGTTATGCGGATATTACCTCTAATAAATTATGCAATTTACAATTAAATTAGCTTATAAAGTAGCTTATAAGGCCCAGTCATGCACATTTCATGTAAAGTATTAATTATTAATGAACAAACAAATATATAAACCTCAAAATATAAATACGTGGTAACACAGAAAATTGAATGAAACTTGTTTCATTGAATTTTCTGCGGCTGAAACTCTTGAGAAAGTTATTATTTTTATCATAATGAAAACATTACTATTAATTTTAATTCTTATGCATTGCCTGCCATAATAGTAATATCACGAAATTTGAAAAATTATGTCATATATTCATAATTCTATATTATATTGATAGATTAACTAAATATCAGCATCCGCGGATATTGAAATAAAAAATCCGCATCCGCAGATGTTGAAAAACTGACATCCGGTCCACCACTAGTCCTTATACTCACGCATAAATACCTGAATAAAGAAAGTCATTATTTGTTCACACCGAGAAAATGCTACACATCAGTATTTATGTAAGACAATTAGTCAAATGTTACATATTCCAATAAAGTCATAAATCAGAAGATCCGAACAGATATTGCATAATTTCCTTATCTAAATTTTCTCCACTGTCTTGTGTTTTATATTAAAAATTTTATCATTTAGGACTACGTTAAGTAATGTATTTAAAATTCTGTAATTGTACTCTTCCAGATCCATTATTTCGTGTAGATATGGAAAAAGAGATGCGAAGTATATATATACTGTAAATAAATAAATAAACAAAAATAAATATCGGGCTACGTCGTAGCCAATGTCGAAACACCGCTTCCCGTTGATCAGCGAAGTTAAGCGCATTGTCTAAATATATATATATATTAGCAAAGCTGGGCACTTGCGGTTTTTTTTGCGGTACTGCGGTACTGCGGTACTACCGCACTACCAAACCGGTACCGCATAACGCAGTACCGCAAAGGATCGCTGAAAGTACAGCAGTACCGCTACCGCATTCAAATTTCCCGCGGTACTTTCCGCGGTACCGACAAACACGGTAGTACCGCAGTACCGCAAAAAAAAACGCAAGTGCCCAGCTTTGTATATTAGTGGTGGACCGGATGTCAGTTTTTCAACATCTGCGAATGCGGATGCGGATCTTTAATTTCAATATCCGCGGATGCGAATGCGGATATTTAGTTAATCTATCAATATAATATAGAATTATGAATATATGACATAATTTTTCAAATTTCGTGATATTACTCTTATGGCAGGCAATGCATAAGAATTAAAATTAATATTCATGTTTTCATTATGATAAAAATAATAACTTTCTCAAGAGTTTCAGCCACAAAAAAAAAATTCAATGAAGCAAGTTTCATTCAATTTTCTGTGTTACCACGTATTTACAGTATATTTTGAGGTTTATATATTTGTTTGTTCATTAATAATTAATACTTTACATGAAATGTGCATGACTGGGCCTTATAAGCTACTTTATAAGCTAATTTAATTGTAAATTGCATAATTTATTAGAGGTAATATCCGCATAACATCCGCAGTCAAAAGTGCGGATGCAAGTGCGGATGCGGATGTTAAAAATGAGGCGGATATCCGCAGATGTGGATGCGGATATCCGGTCTACCACTAATATATATATATATATATAATAGAAAAGCAATAGGTGTACAGTTTCAGAAAAAAAGTTCCGCCTAAAACCGAAAGATTTTTTAAAAATCTTAAAAATGTACAAATTAATTATGACTGGGTTTTGTTCTTGAAATTTTATTAGCGACCAAAAAAAAAAGTTTAAGAGAAAAAAATACCAATTAGTAATTTTTTTACATACTTTTTAGAAAATTTATGTTTGTAGAGTCAAACTTTTGAAACTGTACCTAGTGTACCTTAGGTACGAAAACTGCAATCAGAGAAAGATGTTAACCGTATTATTTAAAGTAGTCCAAAAGTATCAAATTCAAAATGTAATTCCATTCGCCCTTGGCCCCTCCTTCCTGCATAAAAATAAAGCTAAAAATATCTACTGTAGATAATATATGTTAAGAGATCACAATAATGAGTTAAGTTTAATTAATTGAACTAAACGGTTTCATTTTTCTTAAAATATTTTATTGCAATCAATAAAAAAAATAAAAAAAATGCCATTAAGAAGAAATCAATAAATACATATTAGGGGCGAACCAGGGTAGGTTTTAGTTACGCACCCGCCTTTCCCAATATCTCCCCCTAGGTTGTGTTCGAGGATTTTGGCTACAGAAGGCGCATGGGCATTCTACTGTGAATATATATATATATAGTCACTGTGCGAAACCAGTGATTTCATGTATAATATCTAAACGTTTCAGATATTTTACATAGTGCCTGAAAGTAATTATACTCCTTGAAGGTTGGGTTAGATTTGTTACGTTAGGTTAGGTTAGTAATGGGTAATCCCTGTGATCAAGGGTCTCAGGCATCACACGAAATGAAGTATCTAAAATGTATAGGCATCACGTAAAATGACTGGTTTCATACAATGTCTTTAATATATATATATATATATATATATATATATATGCTGCAAACCCACAAGGAAAAAGAAAAACGATTCCAAGGCCTTTCGTGTATTCAAAGCTACACCTCGTCAGGGAAATTATATATATATATATATAATATATATATATATATATATTATATATGCAAACAATTCAAAAACAACACGTGATCTTTTTAATAAGCAAGGAACCACAGAGAAAAGGAAAAGGAAACATGAAGTCCGAGCGCTTTCGTGATATATTCACGAAATAGACAGAAATAGACAGAATTTAACAAAGTAAATGAGTTAAATACGCAAGCGAAAAAATTTCTCAATAGGCAACTCAATCTAAAAACAATAAAAAACAATCTAAAACTTCCCCAATAGATAACTTAATCTAAAGGCTACTAAATTATCGAATACATAAAAACTATATAAAAGAAATTATACAATTAATATGTACACATAAAATTATAATAGTTATTAGAAATAGTATTTATTTAATTAAAACAGGCAATTAAGTGGCAAGAATGCAGTAGTCTAAGGAAACAAAGGACATGGCGCAATCATCAGCACGTGCTACTTCCAGAATATTCCGTTACCTATTGGGGAAGCGAAAAATTCCCCAATAGGCAACTCACTCTAAAAACAATCTAAAACTTCCCCAATAGATAACTTGTTCTAAAGTCTACTAAAATATCGAGTACATAAAAACTATATGAAAGAAATTATACAATTAAAATGTACACATAAAAATTATAAAAATTATTAAAATAACATTTATTTAATTAAAACAAACAATTAAGTGGCAAGAATGCAGTCAGAATATTCCACCACCTTTCTGACAATGTATGAGTCTAATTTGTAAAGCCCAGGACTAATATTAAGAACAAAATCAACATTATTCTTTATCACACTCGATTCAATTATATTTCTACTAACAATAGATTTACTAAAACTTAATTTGGAGCCATTTTTCCAGTCAATGGGATGATTAGTATCTCTTACGTGAATGAAAATGGCGTTAGATTCCTGGCCGGTTCTTATACTGTATTTATGCGTACTTCTAGTGTCTTGCCAGTTTGACCAATGTAAAATTTATTACATATTGTGCATGGAATTTTATATACACAACCTTGTCCACTTAAAGGGTAGTTTTTAATGAATAAATTCTTAATTACATCTAAGTTTCTGAACGCGATATTTACGTTAAAATTCCTCAGCAATTTCGGCAGATCCAGGAAATTTTCTTTAAATGGTAATGCTAAAACGTTTTTTGTGGTATAAGGAGTCTTGTCTTTTACCTCGTAGAAGGTTTTCTTTGCCATTTTTATAGATTTATCTATGCAGTTCTTTGAATATTTTAAATCAAACGCAATTTTATATATTTTACTAATTTCATCATCAATGAACTCTGGGCCACAAATTCGTAAGCATCTTAGGAACAAAGTAAAAAAAACAGTTCGTTTTACATTAATATGGTGAGCCGAATAATAATGTACGTATATAGAAACAATTATTAGTGGGTTTTCTGTACAGAATTTTTCGCTTCCCCATTAGGTAACGGAATATTCTGGAAGTAGCACGTGCTGATAATTGCGCCATGTTCTTTGTTTCCTTAAACTACTGCGGCCACTTAATTGCCTGTTTTAATTAAATAAATACTATTTCTACTAACTGTTACCATTTTATGTGTACATGTTAATTGTATAATTTCTTTTATATAGTTTTTATGTATTCGATAAATTAGTAGCCTTTAGATTAAGTTATCTATTGGGGAAGTTTTAGATTGTTTTTTATTGTTTTTAGATTGAGTTGCCTACTGAGGAATTTTTTCGCTTGTGTATTTAATTCATTTACTTTGTAAATTCTGTCTATTTCTCTCTTGTCCCTGAAGATGTGAATATATCACGAAAGTGCTCGGACTTCATGTTTCCTTTTCCTTTTCCCTGTGGTTCCTTGCTTATATATATATATATATATATATATATATATATATATATATATATATATATATATATATTCGGTCTTATAAAGATTAAAAAGTTGTTGAGGAAAAGTGCGACAGTGGCTTACTCCCAGATGGGCAATGAATCAAAGATTTCAGCTAAAAAGACAGCTGACAATAACAATAAGAAAACTGTCAATTTCAGCACTATTCTTGGCATATTTAGGCTTTCCACAAGTTTTTGGACTATTTCGATTTTCTACTTATTTATCATTATATTTATCTATTTATTTCTCTATCTATCTATCTATTCATCTATCTATTTATCTATCTATATAAGAAAATGAAATGAAAATGAAAATGAAAAATGTTATTGCTGGAAAATTGGTAACTGTTATACTGCAGATACAAACGATAAAAGTTAGACAAGATAAATTTAAGGAAAATGCCACTAATATTGATGTTAATTGGAGCTACACTGTAAAATTTAATTGAACTATTATCGCTTCATCAGACCACTATTATTAGAAATGTAATTGGCATATATGAGGGGTCGCGCGTCTTAAGATACCTAAGCGCCACCACAGGCGAAAACGTGTTTTTGATGGATATCACTATTTTCACCCTTCCTCTATCGCGTGGTTTGGGTTATAATGACCTTATGACACTAGAAGTATGGTTGAAAACCTTATGAAGCGAACTACTTTTTTCACCTCTATCGCCAGCCAAAAGTTCACCCAAAGTTCGGCATAATAAGAAAATAAAAAAAATATATATATATAAAATATAAAATATGAAAATCTATTCCAAAAACTCATCAACATCTTCATTGGCATACTTAGAAGTCTAAGTTAGCCAAAAATGAACGTTCTAGCTCAATTAATAACAGAGATACTATTACGAGAATATTACTGAACTTTGGAGGCAATTTCTGGCGAATTTTAATTTTGGCGCTTAGGTACCTTATATTATACCTTCAATCTTTCAAATGCTCCGTGCAATGTTTCCTCATTTCACGAAGGTCAAACTTGTCGCCCCTCCTCTCGAGTTGACTTGGTGAAGTAGAGAGTTGGTTTCTTGTACTCTCCATCTCGCATAGCCAAGTATGCCCGGCTCATCTGGGATTGTTCTGAGCCAGGCGTCTAATCTTCTTTTGAAGATGTCCACCGCAACACCACTCTTATTCCTTAGTTCCTTGGACAGCTGCTTAAACAGTCTTGGTCCTTTCACAACAAAACTCTTTTCCTACAGGATTGAGGATGTTCCCTGTCTAGCGTTTACCTTGGGAACACGACACACTCCGCCGACACAGTCTTTCTTTTCTACTTTCCACTGTTGTTTGGGGGGTTATAGGGTCCAGAGTAAGATTAGGGGCTAGTTTCTCCATTATTTCCCCCAAGTGTAAATAATGGTGTGTGTGTCTTCTTTCCAGTGAATATAGGTTTAATTCATGTAACCTTTCCCAGTAATTTAGTTCTTTGCACCATTGATCTTGGCTGTGAAGCTTATCTGAATCCCTTCTAGCTGACTAATGTTTTCTTTTTTATATGGGCATGTTAGAACCGAGCAGTATTCCAACTTGGGTATGATCAGTGTTTTTAATAGAGAAATCATTAATTCCTATCCCTTCTTTTAAAGGTTCCCAGTATCTGCCCAATTATTCTTTTTTGCTGTTTACTGCTATCGTATTTTGTGTTTCAAATTTCGCATCATCAGTCATTACAACTCCTAACCTCGTAGACTTTGGTATTAAGTTTTCAAGTGTCGTAGGCTTGGCAGAATAGATTTTATGTAACCCCATAAAAAAAGCGTGCGGGTGTGAGGTCAGGTGAGTATGGAGGTCATTCCACTGGCTCATGAAGGGAGATTAGTCACCCGGAGAAATGCTTCCTCAAAAAGTTGCAAGTTTTACAAGCAGTGTGTGTGGAGGTGTTCCATCATGCTGACACCACTATTAATCTTGGGTTCTATGACTTTACTAAGCTATAGTCTATTGGTAGCGGTATTGTATTTTCCTAATTCCTACGAAATTAGTAAAAGTTATTGCTTTAAGTATGAAATGGTTAAAGAATGGTTTTAATATACAATACTTATTAGTCATTAAGTAATAAAAGCTGAGGAATGTATAGGTATATGCATATAGGTTTATGCGGAATAAAAAGCCCAATCTATTACCTTTCTAAAGAAGAAACCCCAGTAATAAAATATACATCCATTATAAAATAACGATCAAATAAAATTAGGGACATTTTTTTGGGAACACCCTCTCTATATATATATTATACACACCCACAGGCAATGCCGGATCCAGAGAAGCTGGGCCCCGTGCAAAATGATTGCGTGGGACCCCGCTTAATGTAGAAACGTAAAAGAGTGTGTTGGTAAATATACCATAATTTCAATATATTTAATATACACGATAAAATATTTATATTTTTTAATTTTTCAAATGAAATATTGTGATTCAGTCTTTTATACGCTTCGCTCATATCCAAGAAACAACTGTAATAATTACAGCCACTACATTTACCTACAATTTCCTTCAATACCTAAATACACGCAAGTCTGTTGAGTGGAAATTTTTAATGCAGAAATAATTTGGAGATGTCCTTAAATAACAATTTAGACATAACAAAAGCCTCGCGGGTAATTTCGAAAAATAGGTGGCAACAACAATAGGTGTGTAATAATCGCTGGATAAAATGTCCCCAACTCTATTTTTGACAATATATATGTTACGTGTAATGCGGATAGTTGCCTAATGTTGACATTATGCAAGAAATTGCCCAATGTTGATATTAGAAATTTCCACATCACGCGTAATATATATTACCTAATCTAACCTAATGTTAGGCATTAGTCAATATCTTGCATAATGTCAACATTAGGCAACTATCCGCATTACGCGTAACATATATATATATATATATATACCTTTGGTAAACCTTTGGTTTACTTCCGCCCGAATTGTTCATTCTGACGAAGGTCAAGCTTTTCACTCCACCTTAGACGTACAGTTTAACGTGGAATCCGAATCACGCCCCACCAACATCCCAGCGTCTTAACCACTAAACTACCCAGGGTACCCATTTATCTACCAACCACTTTCTTTTTTTATTTGTGTGGAAAGATGAACAGCTGGGTTTTGCTGCGCGCCGCTTGCCGTCACCGGGTCTCGCCGATGGATTCACAGTCAGCGACGCTAACTACTACACAGTGTGTGTGTGTGTGTGTGTGTGTGTGTGTGTGTGTGTGTGTGTGTGTATATATATACACTATATGATCAAAAGTATTCGGACACCCCGGAAAATCCGCATTTCTGCAAATATCACCTTCGCCGAAAGGTATGCTGGGAAAAAGCGTGGCGAAACTATAATGCTGAAGTGTTCTGTTAAGTTATCAGTAACTGTTGTGAAGCCATGCCGCGCGGACGTGAACTCTCCGAGTTCCAACGTGGACTCGTCATCGGATGTTATTTAAGTAACGTTTCTATACGAAACATTGCAGCCAAACAGGATATACCAAAGTCGACTGTAGCGGATGTTATCATGAGATGGAAGCACGACGGTGTAACTAACGCGAAAAAACGTTCCGGACGACCACGCAAACTGACGGAACGTGATAGAAAAAGTCTGGTACGACATGTCAAGAAGTCCCGCACGTCCTCTGCCGCTTCCATCGCTGAGGAGGTAGGAAGAGCATCTGGTACCTCCGTTAGTACTGTAACTATCCGCAGAGAGATGCACAGACTCGGTTATTATGGTAGAGCAGCTGTACACAAGCCACTGATTACAAAAGTTAATGCCACGCGTCGTTTGGCCTGGTGTGTCTCCCGTCGTTCCTGGACCGTGGAGGACTGGAAAACTGTTCTTTGGAGCGACGAGTCGCGGTATTCACTCTTCCAGTCTGATGGAGGGTCCATCATGGTATGGGGTTGTTTTTCCTGGCTAGGGCTCGGCCCGTTGGTTGTTATACCCACTACCATGAACGCTGACGTTTATCTCGACGTTCTGGACAATTCGGCCCTCCCTACACTGTGGCAATACTACGGAGATGGCCATTGTTTGTTTCAACAGGATCGAGCTCCCTGCCATACTGCAAGGCGTGTGCAGGACTGGTTTCGTGAAAATAAGGTGGATTTGTTAGACTGGCCTGCTCAGAGCCCCGATCTCAACCCAATCGAGCACATGTGGGACGAACTGGAGCGACGGATACGAAACCGCACACCACGCCCGGCTTCACTTGCATCTCTTGCATCAGCTCTGCAAGAGGAATGGCGAGCCATTCCTGCACAGACTTACCGAAAACTGGTGGAAAGTATGCCTCGACGTGTTGACGCTGTAATAAAAGCAAAGGGTGGACCTACTGGTTACTAAATGCCATAATAAAACCATTTTTCCCAAAACCATGCGGTGTCCGAATACTTTTGATCATATAGTGTGTGTATATATATATATATATATATATATATATATATATATATATGGGATGAATTTCACAATAAAACACGTGAAATGAATGAATGCTGCAAACCCACAAGGAAAAAGAAAACGATTCCAAGGCCTTTCGTGTATTCAAAGCTACACCTCGTCAGGGAGGTGTAGCTTTGAATACACGAAAGGCCTTGGAATCGTTTTTCTTTTTCCTTGTGGGTTTGCAGCATATATATATATATATATATATATATATATATATATATATATAGTACAGGGTGGGCGCAAAGTAGCTCCCTATTTTGGATTGGTAAAAAAATACGTATATTATCCATTTATTTCAGAAGAAATAATATGAAAAGGTAGGCATACATGGTAGGTTTTCTCTAAAATTCAATGTGGGCTCCAACTCTTTCCACCAGCTTCTGGAGCCGCCCAGGAATGGCGTCCACTGACTTTAGCAGGAACTCCGGCGGATGGAGGACATGACTTCCCGAATTCGGTCCTCCAGTTCTTCCAATGTCCTCGGTTTGGTGCGGTAGACTTCTTCCTTTACCCACCCCCAAAGAAAGAAGTCGCACGGTGTCAAGTCGGGGCTCCTGGCTGGCCATTGATGTGGACCACGACGACCCATCCAACGCCCAGGGAAGTGGGCATCCAGCCACTCACGGACAACAAGAGCGAAGTGCGGAGGGGCGCCATCTTGCATAAATATCAGATCGTCGATGTTCTCCCATGTGCTGACAACCGGCCAGACCTCGTTTCGCAACATAGCAAGGTACCGCTCAGCATTCATGGTATTGCGCAGAAGGAACGGGCCCACAACCTGATCTGAGGTCATACCACACCACCGTTACACTGAACCGATTCTGCCGTTTTTCAGCGGTAACCATGGGATCCTCTCCTGCCCAGTAGTGGCAATTGTGGCGGTTGACAAAGCCTCCGACGTGGAACACCGCCTCGTCGCTCCAGAGGATGTTGCGGAAGAGATGGGGCCAGTCTTCATGCCAAGCCAGCATGATTTCCCCGAACTCCATGCGAATGTCGCAGTCCTCGTCCGAGAGAGATTGGCAGTAATGCGGCTTCCACGCAGGCCAGTTCAGCTCCTTCTTCAGCACAGTTCGCACTGAGTAGCGGGAGAGTCCACTTCCCGAGCTGCCTGGCGAGTTGACTTTCGTGGACTCCTGCGAACATTTCCTGAACTGCCTGCACCGTCTCCTGGGCCCTGGATGTCGAAGGGCGACCACATCTTCGAACATCTGCCACAGACCCCGTGGTCATGAGCTTCGAGTGGCAGTTCTTGATTGTTTTCGGGTCCACTTGGGCACGTGGTCCGTGAATGGCCCGCCACCATCTTTGAACTCGAACGACAGATTGCCAAACTTCGTACCGTGCCGCCAACTGGGCACGCTCCTGCAGTGTTAAACGCTCAGCCATGTTACCCTTCAATCTGAAATGAAAAAAAAAAAATGAACGTTACAATTGTACCACTTTAGAGAACACAAAGAGAACACCTTAGAGAAAAAAAGATTACCGTTACAATTGTACCACTTTAGAGAACACACCATAACAATATAACAATACAATCACAATTTATACATAATTTATATGTAATTTAAATTAGGGAGCTACTTTCCGCCACCCTGTATATATATATATATATATATATATATATATATATATATATATATATATATATATATATATATATATATATATAAAATTTCGTTTTATGTTTTGCTCTTAAGGAACTTCAATTTAATAATAAATAGGGGAGCTGAGCCCCTTAACATACTTCGATGATTTATTGCAAATCATTAAAATATATCAAGAGTTTTCGTTCTCCTATATCTGTGTGTGTGTGTGTGTGTGTGTGTGTGTGTGTACTTCAATCTGTTTATTGAAAGCGAATCGTGTGCCCTCTTGGATAATTTTCTTTCTAAAAGGGTTCCAAACTTCCAAAAATGTTCAATTCCATGGAGGATGTTTTATTTCCTTACTTTCGCCTCATAATCTTTGCTAGTTTGTTTAGTTTTAGATTGTTCTCTTGTTACTTTTTGAGTTAATATATATATATATATATATATATATATATATATATATTGAGTGCTGGAACTCCCGTTTCTCCTGTCACTGTACTCCTTAGCTGATTTTTTTCCGTGTCTCATCTACCCTTTGAGCAGTTCAGCATGTTCCCAAACACATCTTACACTACACAATCTTTTCAAAACTGAAAATACCAACAAAAGGACCTTCATTTTAACTCCCTTCTTCCTCTATGGAGGGGGCGATTTTGAGGGCATTCGCCCTTCTTCCCTTCTTCCCACATAAAAATTATATGTTTACTATTTTGCTTCATAAGACGATGACAATTTTACATCATAGAAAGAATATACATTCAATTTCTTTATAATGTACTGTATTTGAAGTTATTACATTACATTCAAATATGTAATTAATTAATATGTAATTAATTAAATAATTAATTAATTAATCATGAAACTAATTATTATTTTTTTTTAGAATTATAATTCATTAAAAAGAAATACATAAATAAAAATAATTTAATTTATAATAATAATAATAATAATAATAATAATATATAATAATAATATTGATAATATTATTAATTTTTTAATCTCGTTTGTAACTGCGAAGATCTTATAATGAAGAGACCCACAGCTTTACGTGTTATCCAAGTATTCTATAGAAGGGATACTACCTCATCTGAATGGAAAAGGAGGGCTACCCATCCAACGACTGAATAACCCCAACGTCGCTTCATCTCGCTGATCTAACTGGAAACGATGTTGCAAAGTGGTTACGACGTAAAGCCCTTCATTTTCTTGTTACATTTAATTAAGGCTAAAATCTCGGTAGTAAAAAAAAATTATGAAAATTTTGTAAGTCATTAAATAAAAATTATATAAAATTTTAAAAATAAATTTATGGATATATTAATAGGATCCAATACTAATTATAACACACATATACATTCATTTAATCAAGGCCTTTTAGTCACTAGAAAAGATACCTTTCACAGAAGAAAGAGTTTCGTCTTATAAGAGGTATTATTCATCTAATTAAGAGCAATAAAGAGATCAGCCTTAATGATTGATATATATACAGGGTGATTCAGCAAAGAGTACATTAAATTAGAGGATGAAATCCTTGGATAATTCTAAGCCACAATGTCTCTATGGTAAAATGTCAGATTCTGCATAGTTTCCATATTACAATACGTTTAAGATGTTGTATTAATGAGAGTGAATATGAAGTGAAACCCCCGTAGGTTTTTGTAATCATTTATTCACAGATCTCTACAGTGTGACCCCTCTTTGTTACAACCTAAAGGAAATGTTCAAAGTTGCCCCCTTCTGCTTCAATGCAGGCCTGTACACGTCGTACCATTGAATGTCTGACGCATTCCAGAATGCCTGGACTATGTTTAATTTGCTCGCACCTGTCACGAATACGTGGCCATAATTCCTCTCTTGTTTGAACCTCTGTATCATACACCAACGTCTTTAAATGGCCCCACAGGTAAAATCCAAAGGGTTAAGATCTGGGGAGCGGGGTGGCCAGGGAACGGGGCCACCACGCCCTATCCACTTGTTGGGATAAACAGTATCCAGATATTCCCTTGATGCTCGGGCAAAATGTTCTCTTCTGGAACGCGTCAGACATTCAATGGTACGACGTGTACAGGCCTGCATTGAGGCAGAAGGGGGCAATTTTGAACATTTCCTTTAGGTTGCAACAAAGAGGGGTCACACTGTAGAGATCTGTGAATAAATGATTACAAAAACCTACGGGGGTTTCACTTCATATTCACTCTTATTAATACAACATCTTAAATGTATTGTAACATGGAAACTATGCAGAATCTGACATTTTACCATAGAGACATTGTGGTTTAGAATTATCCAAGGATTTCATCCTCCAATTTAATGTACTCTTTGCTGAATCACCCTGTGTGTATATATATATATATATATATATATATATATATATATATATATACTGTGTGTGTGTGTGTATATATATATATATATATATATATATATATATATATATATAAATATAATGATATATACAGTAATATATACATACACAATAGTACAGAGTAAAAAATTAACATAGCTAAATAGACAGAAGATAGATACGCGAGAGCGTAGTTATCGACTATGTTCAACATCATGTGACGCTCTTGTTGCGATAATCTTCATCGTGGGTCAGATGAGCATTGTGCTTTGAATGTAGGGTACTTCAAGAGTATATTTAGTTGGTTGAAAGCATGTCGAAAGTGTACGAAAGGTTTTATTTAATCCCTAAAACTGTATTTTCTGGGGAGTTTTTGCCCAAGTTTAGCGGACCCTTATTGTTCAGAAGCAAACCTTTCGAGGTACGTTAGGTTTACTTTTTATCTACTAGCGATGTATTTTTCAATTATTTTATTATTTGTAAAATACATTTAAGCACATTTGTATTTTCAGTTTTAAACTTTTAAAAATTTAGATTGTACAGTACGTGGGAAAGCGTTGAAATAAATTTTAAGCTTTTAAATACTTATTATTATTATCATTATTATTATTATTATTATTATTATTATTATTATTATATAATAAATTTCCATTAATATAAAGAAATTAGCGTCTACTGTAATACAATTTTCATATTTACCTGAGCTCCCACGTGACCTCTTCTCAACCTTGGAATGTCCGTATGCGACCAAGAACTTCTTGACCAAGGCCGACGGGTACTGAGATCACTGGTCATATTGAAGCTGTGAAGTCGGTTATGCATGAACTTTCTGATATTCCAAGGTAAGTCGTTATGTCTGAAAAAGGGGTTGTTAAGAAAAGGTTGTTAAAGAAAGATGATGTTAAAGAAAGAGAGGTTATTAAGAAAAGGGTGTTGAAGAAAGAGGTTAAGAAAAGGTTGTTAAAGAAAGAGAGGTTATTAAGAAAAGGGTGTTGAAGAAAGAGGTTAAGAAAAGGTTGTTAAAGGTTGTTAAAGAAAGAGGTTGTTAGAAAATAAATTAAAATGACATCGTGGGCCTCGGAAGCCTTAACTTTGGTTCTCTCCTTAAATAGAATGGGAGGGAGGGGGGCGTTTTTGTGGCGCTCGCCCTTGGCTCCGCCTCCCTGTATAAAAAAATCCCTTTAACGTGTAGTGAAAATATTTTGTAAACTTTACATGAAAATTTCTGTAAGATGAGTATAACCATGAAAATTGTGTACATGTCGTATTAATGGAAGTTATTTTTTTATAAAAAATATTTAAGTCCAGATTTCAAAACAATTTATCCACAAATTTTTATAGCCACGCATAGTAAATAAAGACTTCTCACAACCTTCTTTATATAGAAATATTATCTTCTATCGTCTCAAATCACTCAAAAAAAAGAAGTTTTGAGGACTATTTCTTCTCTCTAAAGAAGTTATGTCTCATTAAAAAAAGTTATTTTATCATCTGACAAGAAGATTTGATACCCAAAAGAAGGAAAAAATCTTCCCCTAAAATGTACCCCCCTCGAAAAGAAGTTATAACTTCTAAAATTTAGAAGGTTTTATTATGAGTGCATCGTGTAAAAATTTCATTACATTTCCTTCATTTGCTGCATGAAGGAAAGGACGGATTACAAATCTATTTAATAGAGGCGAACGAAATACAGGGTGATTTTTTTATTCGAGAACCATGAGACCATGAAAGCTATTATTAAGGGTTCACGAATAAAAATATCACCCCCGTATAAGGTCAATTTGCTGCGAAAATAACGGATAATTATTACAGTTTCCTATATTAAAATTCTATACCGGATTTAGAGCTCGGGTAACAAATAATGGTCTAAACTCTAAATGAATGAAAGTGTAAAGTAAGATTCAAGATGTTTTAAAAGTAACCATTTATTACAAAGAATATTATCAAATTACTTATGGCTCTAGAAAAGACGTAGTAAGAACTGAACGTAATCTCCATCAGCACTTATCGGATTTCCTTCTATACTCGATTACATTAGATTGGATTAAAATTAAAAATTTAATTTTTTCTTTAAACGACGCTCCCGTATATTGACTATTAATTAAAAAATCATTATTCCATTAAGCCATTACTCCAATACGCCATTACTCCATTACTTTGACCTACTTTTTGAGCAACAAATACAAAAATCTGTTTTTAGCGTAAATGTTTGGGCAACGTTATGCCATTGTCATGGCAACGAAATTGAGACTAAAAAATCTTCTAAAAAATGACAGAATCTCTGAAAATGTGTTAAAAAAGCAAAAATCTATTGAACTCATTTTCAGCAAAATTGTTCATCATAAATGGAATTTTTTATATATAAAAAGAAATACAGGATCACCTGAAGATCAGGGCCCCCATATATTCTTGTTTTTTGCTTTACATTATCAATTATAATAATAAATTAAATTGAATGGTCCTTGACGATTGGTTATATTTTCGTTAGTTTTAACGAAGATATCATTTGGTAATTGAGGCTGGGGGCCCTGATCTTCAAGTGATCCGAAATACATTTTGAAAAATAACGTTCAAAAATTAAATACTTAAATAAAACAGTTTAAGAATTAAATGTAAATATCTTTAAACACTTAATGATCAAAATACGCTGTCCAATATCTTTTTTTAACGGGCTTTCTCATCAAAACTCATCCAAAACGTTGTGACAACGTACATAAATCAACATTGAAAATTGCAATTTATTACGTCGATAACATTAATGAAAATGTAAACCTGATTCAGTGAAGTAAATCTTCAATACCAAATCCTCAATTTCTATCTCGAAGATGATACAGAAACAGGAATGTAAAAATGTTCAGTCTCTTCATTTGTTCAATAATGAAAAGAATAACAAAAGAAGGTCGGAATTACTGAGCAATTCGGCGTTAATGAGTAAATTATAGACGTTGTAATTTCATCTGCCAAGAGTAAAAAAATTATTCTCATTTGGACTTAAAGTATCAGTATTTTATTATAGTTTTGTCATATAATACAATTGTCAGGAATGTGTGTGTGCGTGGGTGAGTGTATGTGTGTGTGTGGTGTGTGTGTGTGTTTATTATTATTATTATTATTATTATTAAGCTTCTGGTTCATATAGACTTAACCAACCAACCAACCAATGACTCTACATCATAAATGCAAAAAACTTCACTTTTTTCTACGTGAAGGTCAAAATATGATATAATAATTAAAACCCACTCTAATAGACAGAGTTTATTTCCACAACGGTTTCGATGCCCACTGGCATCCTCTTCGGGTGGATACAGAAAAACGAATTTTTCTGTATCCACCCGAAGAGGATGCCAGTGGGCATCGAAACTGTTGTGGAAATAAACTCTGTCTATTAGAGTGAGTTTTAATTATCAGACTCTACATCATATGAAAATAAAAACCCACTCTAATAGACAGAGTTTATTTCCACAACAGTTTCGATGTCCACTGGCATCCTCCTCGGGTGGATACAGAAAAACGAATGAACCAAAACAAGAGGGAAAACAGTCCAGGGACCGTTAAGAAATTCGCACCTAGGTTAGATCCCGTTCTCCCGACACCGGAAGGGCATTTTCATTAAAGGGACCCGCTTATAAGTACATTCGCACAAATTTAAAACTATCTTCTTGTTCTAAACATCCAGATTAGAGTCTATTAGAGTCTATTAGAGTGGGTTTTTCACGTAGAAAAAAAGTGGTTTTTTTGCATTTTGACTCTATCTACATCATCTTTACAAAAAACAAATCTTACCCATCTACAAGCGGAGTTTCCGAAAGCAGGTTTTTCGCCGCCCCCAAACGATCTTCAATTGGGGCCGCGCTTGGAGTTGGAGTAGTTTTCAAAGCAAGGGGGACTGAAACCCCTACCCCGGCAACCCCAGCAAGAACCAAAACGAGACAAACCACTCCCCAGACATGATATCGTATTTCAAGTTCTGAAAAGAAAATGATTGAGGTGAATTGTACCATAATTTGGAATCAATTATTTTTAGACCCTTTTTTTTTTTTTTTTTAAACTTCTTTTTCAAACGTATCAGAATTAGAACGAACTTTTTAAACGTTTAAGTTTAATTTATGTGTAAATTTTAAGTAGGGTATTTTTCAAAGGGTATTCGTAAATTTTATTGATATATATATATATATATATATATGGGATGAATTTCCCAATCAAACACGTGAAATGAAAGAATGATGCAAATCCACAAGGAAAAAGAATAATGATTCCAAGGTCTTTCGTGTATTCAGAAATCATTCCCTGACGAGGTGTACTTCTGAATACACGAAAAGACTTGGAATCATTTTTCTTTCTTCTTGTGGGTTTACATCATATATACAGTATATATATATATATATATATATATATATATATATATATATATATATATATATACTGTAAATATACAAAATTACCTCCACCAGAATTTGAACCAAGTACTTCTTGAGTAGTAGGAAAGGACGCTGACTACTGCGCTACGACAAGGTAAAAATTAGTACAACCTGGCACACATTCAACACTCGAGCGAACACATAACAGGATTAGCACGAAAATATACCTCTGGACGCGAGAGCGTTATGTGGTCTCTCGGGTGTTGAAATATACGCCAGACTGTGCTATTTTTTATATTTTCGTAATCGTAGTGCAGTGGTCAACGCCCTCGCTTTCTACTCAAAAGGTGCTGGATTCGATTTCTGATGGGGGTAATTTTGCATTACGCAAAATCATGCGTGTTCATGCGTGATTTTCCATATATTGTGTGTGTGTGTATATATATATATATATATATATATATATATATATATATACATTCCCCCTTCGGATTTTACTTTTAAACATTTTTTCAAGCTTGTATCAAAGGTCATCACAAAAGGTCAACCTTGTGATAGTTTCATGCGCTCGCACAAACGTCTAAAGTGCCATGGAACGCCTAAAATTTATCATTGAGCACTTACTCAGACTCGGCCACGCAACTTCGTCAGCAGAAACTTGCACCTGCGTTCAAACATCACAGAAACGCTTTGTTCTCGTTGTCAGTGTTGGGTTTTCTGTGTTTATCTGTACAAGATAATACCTGCTTCGAAGAACGCTGACGAAGTATATTTTATGCAGGAAGGAAGGGCCAAGGGCGAATATCCGCAAAAATGTTCCACCCCATAGAAGAAGGAGAGAGCCGAAATCAATGTTCAGACCTATGATTGGAGGTCATAGACAGGGGGAAAGATGGACTGAGGAAGGTTGTTCCAGAGATCACCGTTTGAGTAGATGAAAGATTAAGAATATCGATTAATCCTTGCATTAGAGAGTTGGACAGGAAAGGGATGAGAATGTGTTGAAAGTCTGGTACTGCAAGCTCTCCTTAAAGGAGGAGGCATGCAGTTAGAGTGTTCAGAAGAAAAGTGTCCGTTTTAATAGCGATAGCAAAGAGAGAGAGAGGTAACATTGCGGCGAAGAGAGAGAGAGAGAGAGAGAGAGAGAGAGAGAGAGAGAGAGAGAGAGAGATATTGAAGATAGTCAGTAAAAGGCGAGGAAATGATGAGACGAAAAGCCTCTGATTCCACCCGGTCAAGAATAGCTGTGTGGGTTGAGCCACGCCAGGAAAAGAGCAAGAGTGTCACGGGCCACGGGGCAAAACTTATTTACGGGCCCCCTAACAAAATTTTTATTATACATTTATATTGCTTTTCTTTGCATTATTTATTTAGCATATATTAGTGGTGCACCGATTAATCGGTATCGGCACCTTGCATGCCGATTAATCGGCCATGCAAGGTATTTTCCTAATATCGACATGGCCGATTAATCGGCATGCCAGGTGCCGATAGCGATTAATCGGTGCACCACTAGCATATATTTAAGAATTATGATACTATTTGTACGCATGGAGGCATAGAAGGCAAAACATTATGCAAAATATTGAGCTTTAAAAAGGATACCGTGAAATAAGTTTACTTACGACAACATCAGAACTTGACTTTTCTTACCTTTCTTTCAGCAAATTCATTAATTAAATCCTTCAAGTTAATATTTTTAGCTTTCTTGTTTTCAAATGATATAATTGAGAGTCCACTTAATCTTTTTTCATTCATAGAATTTCGAAGATAGTTCTTTATTAGTTTAAGTTTTGAAAACGATCTCTCTGCACTTGAAACTGTCACAGGAATTGTGAGGAACAATGTTATGGCAGTCACAACTTCGGGAAAACTTGAGCACAAAGTACCGTTGTCTTTAATTAAAAATAAATATAGCTCATGGATTGTCGTCATTTTTTTCAATGTCTGTTTTTAAGCACATTCGAAAAGAGAGTAATTGACTTAGAAATCCAGAGGAAATATCATTTTTATATTTATTTACTAGCTTTGTTGCTCTCTCAAATAACTTCTCATCACTTGTTGAAACGACCCGGGACCCCCCAAAGGTCCGGGCCCCGGGGCACTTCCCCGCCTGCCCAAGCTAGCCCCGCCCCTGAGCCACCCCACACATGAAAAGCGTACTTTATACAGAGGCGGACAAGACCCCTCTACAGAGACAGCAACTGAGTGAGAGCGAAGAAACTACGGAGCCGGTACAGCACACCTTACCTCTTAGAAGCTGTCTTAGAAAAAGAGTATATGTGATCTCTCCAGGAAAGGTCACGAGAAAAGAAAACACCAAGATTGTTATGAGAAGAGGAAGGATTGAGTTGTTTATTGTTGAAGATAAGTGGATAGTCGTGTGGAAAATTGTGACGAGTAGACAGATGAAGGAAATGAGTGTTTGAGGCATTGAAAGTAACAAGGATTTCTCTGCCGCAGTAAGAGATAGTAGAAAAATCAGAAGTCAGGTGCGCCACAGCCGTCTCACGCGATTCATGGAATGACTGTTGAGAGGGACGCTTTGTGAAGCCGTTGGAGAAGTAAAAAGTTAAATCATCGGCATAGGAGTGTATAGGACAGGAAATGCGACTTAGAAAAGTATTGATAAATAAAAGGAAGATAGTGGATGACAGGACAGAACCCTGAGGAACACCACTATTAATAACTTTAGGAGAAGAATAGTGGCCATCTACAACCGTAGCTAAGATCGGCCAGAAAAGAAATCGGAGGTGAAGGCATAGATAGAAGGATAGAAACCGAAGGATTGGTTCGGGGAGTTGAGAGCGGTCACCCTTCTTTGGGACAGGCTGAATGAAAGCGTACTTCCATCAGGAAGGAAAGGTACCAGATGAAAGACAAAGACGAGACTGAAGGATATAATTTTTGTCTCATTGATGTCTGATAAATATTCATCATTAGCCTCATTATATAGTTTATAGTGTAGGGTATAAACTGTAAACAGTGTAGTGTATAAACTATAAACAGTGTAGCGTAGGTTTATAGTGGTTTATAGGTTTATAATGTAGGTTTGCAAACTATAAACAGTTGATGGTAAAGTTGTGAAGTTGTGAACACGACGAGACGAGAAGTATCGGTAACGAAGGATAAACGTCCTCCAGAACAATTTCACTTCCAAAGAAGCCTGTTAACCGTCGACTGGGACCAAAGGGTCAGAGCCCACAGTGAAAAAAAAACAATTTAAAGGTCCATGAAAATCGTAGGAACACACACACACACACACACATATATATATATATATATATATATATATATATATATATATATATATAGGGTTTTATGCCAGGAAGAGGAACAACGGATGCAATATTTGCACTTCGACATTTATTAGAAACGTACGAAGAAGGAAGAAAGGAGTTACATCTAGTGTCTGTAGACTTAGAAAAAGCGTATGATAGAGTCCCAAGGCAAGAAGTGTGATGTTTAAGAGACAGGCGGGTATCTGAGAAGTATGTCAGACTGATCCAAGATATGTATGAGGGAACTATTACGAGGGTGCGAAGTAGTATGGGAGAGACCGAGAAATTTGAGGTACGGGTTGGTTTACACCAGGGATCAGCGCTGAGTCCGCTGATTTTTGATAGTGTGATGGATATGATTATCAAAGATGTGATAGAGGAGGCTCCATGAACCATCATGTTTGCTGATGACATCGTGTTGTGCTCCGAAACAAGAGAGGGAGTGCAAGAGAAATTAGAGAGGTGGAGAGTAGATCTGGAAACTAGAGGACTAAAAATAAGCAGAGAAAAGACCAAGTATGTGAAATGTGCACCTGGAGACGAACAAATAGGAAGTGTCATGGTCCAGGAATTTATTATAAAGAAAGTTAAAAGTTTCAAGTATCTGGGATCAATCACAGAGGAGAAGAAGGGAGACTTGGAAGGAGAAATAAACAACAGAATTCAAGCTGGCTGGAAAAATTGGAGAGAGGTATCGGGAGTATTGTGTGATAAGAAGGTGAATGTGAGGATGAAGGGAAAACTGTTCAAGACAGTAGTAAGACCAGCACTACTATATGGGGCAGAAACATGGCCGATGAAAAGAAGCCTGGAAAAGAAAATGGAAGTGGCAGAAATGAAGATGCTCCGATGGATGTGTGGAGTGACTAGGAGGGATAGAGTGAGGAATGATTTAATAAGAGGAACAACAAAAGTAACGGAAATCTCCAAGAAGGTACAGGAAAGGAGATTGAGATGGTATGGGCATGTCCAGAGGAGGGAGGAGGAGTATGTAGGACGACGGATGCTGAGGATGGAAATTTCAGGCACGAGGAGAAGAGGTAGACCTAAGATGAGGTGGCGGAATAGACTGAAGAAAGATACGAGTAAAAAGGGACTGGAGGAAGAGGTGGCTCAGGACAGAAGTGAATGGAGAAGAAAGATCTGCAACAGCGACCCCACATAGAAGTGGGCTAATAAGACTGCGGAAGATATATATATATATATATATATATCTATATATATATATATATATATATTAGGGTGACACTTATTTTCGAAAGTTTGAATTTTTATCGGGACGGGCGCGTTTCTGGTTCCATTTTGTCAAAAATATCGTGTGTAAAATATTTTTGAAATAAAATAATATTTAGAACTGCCTCAATACGGTCAAAGTTTGTATATTTTCTCGAAAAGTAGAAATTTTAGATCATGATGTTCTATGCCTCTAGCAAATAAAATATCACTTCTAGTTTGTTCAAGCTACTAATCTTGACCTAAAACATATAACTGGACTTCATACTTTCAACTCTAGGTCCCCCTCAACTCGAGTATTAGCCCCTCAAGGGGGGGGGGGGTATCATGGGCCCCATCTCCCTCTCATTGTTGCCTACTTTGCAGAGGTCACGGTGGACTTGCGGGCGGTTGGGAAGTCACAGCGGTGCTTCTCGACCACTTGTAAGAGGAACTGCCTTTGGTCTTCACTCTTGGTAAGGGCCAGGTTGAAAGACTGCATCAACGCCACCCCGCGCTCCGCGAAGTCATTGACAACTTGAAGGGCCTGGACTCGGCGGGATGCGGCGATGAAGGCTGGGTCCGTCCGCCACTCCTCCGGATCCTTGAGCAGGAAGGCGGTGCTGATGTCCAGAACCTTGAAGAACTCCTTTGATGTAGTCGTTGTGAACTTGGCCAATGTATTGTTGGCATTGAGGCGGTGGACAGGTCCACATTGATACGCCGCGGGGGATCCTCCGATCCTTCCTCTTCTTCCATCGCTTTAATCATCTCCCGCTTTGTCGCCAAGTCGATACCCTCGTCGAAGATGGCCAGGGTGACGAGGCGCTCGCTCAAGTACCATAGGTGCCTGGCGAAGACTGTCGCCGTCGCCTTGGCCACCGCTGAGTCCGGATAATAGACGAGGGCCTTGAGCAGCGCGAGGTCCGCGGCTGGGGCCGTTGCCGGGAGCGGCGCTTTGTACCAGGCCGTCACGTAGATGGACACGGCGAAGATGTGAATCGCCGGATTCCAGCCGCTTCGCCTGACGACATCTGAAACTGTTCCCGGAACAGGAACAGTTTGATGGCATAGATGACTTTTGCCATCCAGCGCGCGCGATGGAAGGCGCTGGGACGAGCGAACCGGGCACCCCTTGTTCGGACCGCCCAGCACAATTACAGAGAGCTCCAGAAGTTCCCTGTAGTCATCACGTGGATGTTGACCGTCGAGGAGGCGGCTGAATTCGATCAGCAGGTCGTCGCGGGCGTCCTTCAGGTGCTGCGGCATGGTTCCATCCTCGAAGGGCTTCGCTTTGGTTTGATCGATGAAGTCCCACTGGGCGGCGAATCGTTTGAACAGGAGGATGTCAGGACCAGTAGAGGGACCGAGGCACGCCGTGAATGCCTTCTCGCACACCATTCGTGGATGTGGTGGCGGCAAGCCAAATGAAGCACTGTCTTCTCGAGTTTCTGCTCAATGATATAGCAAGCTCCTCCTGAGAGTCCTGTGTTTGAGGCGGTGGTGTCAAAAGAGAGGGCACAGATCCGTCCCTTGATGTCCCAATCCTCGAGGGCAGAGAGGACGGCTTCCGCCATGGCGCGGCCGGTGCCGTCGGGGAGGCTGGGCACAGCCAGAAGCTTGTCGACGTTCTCCCCAGACACCAGAACTGGAAGGCGATCTTCAGCAGGGCCTCCGTCAGCCGCTGGTACGATTTTCCCGTCCCAGTGAACGGTCAGCGGCACAGTAGGATGGAAGGCTGCCTTCATTTCCGCTGCTGCCATAGCACGGAACTTTGCTCGGTCGCGGCGGGAGGATTCGCGGTTCAAGACCAGCTCCTCAAGGTCGTGGCCCAAGCTCCTCGCAGCCGCCGACAGCAAAAAAACACCTTCTCGGTCGGTAAGTTTCGTCCGATCCATCGCTGCGGAGAGATCAGGGGTGATCATCTTTTTCGACGCGCGGAATCGCTTGGGTGGTAAAGGGGTCGTAGATGCTTCTGCATTCGACGTGGACGGGCCCGGGAGAGAGAGCTCTTCCTCTTCTTCTCGGCGACGACGCCGTGTCGGTGACCGAGTCGGGCTGCTTGCACCTGAGCTGGAGCTCGATGCCAGTTCGACGAGTTCTTCTCGGCTCTCTCTGTTCGCCCTTTCATCATCTTGCCGGCTGCTCCTTTCCGCTTCCTGTCTCCTCGCACGCTCCTCCTCAGTGTGCAGCGTCATGTCACGTGTGGAGGAGATGCGGCCGCGCCGCACCTCGGCCCTTTGTCCCGTCAGGAACTCCCTGTCCTCTTCGATTGTGATCATCGACATCGCCTGTTCGTGTGCGATGTCGAAGAGGCGGTCAAGGGATGAGAGGAACTCGGCCTCGTTCCTGATTTGGGTCACAGTGCGCCGTTTCGAGTTCTTGTTCAGAGCCCGCCACTTCTCGTACATTCGGAGAACCTTGTCCCTTGCGCGTTGGTCTTTCTGCGTAGGAATACGGGACCGCTCCCAGAATTCCTTGACTGCGGTCACTGTCTCAGCGGCTGCTTCCTTGATCGGCTTCTTGACGTCAAGGTGAAGGTGGAAAAAGTACTGAAGCGCCTGCTTTCCCGTAGGCAGCATGCTTCCTGTGATGCTGTGGTCCACGGTCCCCAGGAGATAGACTGCTGTTTTAGATCTTGTTGCCGAAGCCATCACGTCGTTTCAGAACTCACTGAAAAAGAGAATGAAACACTGTTAGTGTTGGCAAAACTCGTCCCAACCCATTTTCTACTTAGAATAACATGTTCTTTCGCCTGTATCAATATTTGGATAAACTCGTGTTACACCCTGTAATACCTCATTTTAGTCTTCTGTACACCAGTGCGGAAGACTAAACCAACGACTCTGACCGTCCGTCTGTCTGTCTGTTATCATTTTTCAACTCAGAAACTACAGCAGCTATCGAAACGAAAACTGACATGATAACAGAACGCCATGAGTACTTTTCGACAAAAAGTATAAACTTTGACCTCGTTGAGGCAGTTCTAATTATTATTTTATTTCAAAAATATTTTACACACAATGTTTTTAGACGGAATGACATCAGAAATGCGCCCGTCCTGATAGATATTCCCAAAAAATGAAAAACACCCCAAATAAGTGGCACCCTAATATATATGTATATATATATATGTGTGTGTATGTGTGTGTGTGTGTGTGTGTGTGTGTGTACACTACAATATACTATTACGCCACTCTTAATTAATATTAATTTCCACTTTCAATTTCTGGAAAATTTATTGCCTAAAATTTTAAAAAAAATTAAACATTTTTGCTCCGAAATTTCGAACATAAATTTTATAGATGAAATAAAATATTTATTTTTAAATTCAGATTAAAATCTTATTTGTCATCGCTTTTAAACTCATAGGAATTTTACTGTTGGCCTTTTTTATTGGCCTTTTATGGTTGGTTTTTATTTGGCCTTTTATGGTTGGCCTTTTATGGTTGACCGCCCTCCGAATGGCCTTTTACATGCTGGGTTTTGCATTTCCATCATTCTGTTACAATTGGCCTTTAGAAATTGCTTTTCAATTTATAAATGACGATAAAATCAGAGTGAAGTGTATGAGCTTATATGGTAATGAAGTAAAAAAAAATCTTGCATTTCGAATCTTTTAATTTTCGAAACTTTGAAAAAAAGAGACAAATAAAACAGACAAGGCTGCATTTTTTTTTTTTTTGCTTGCGTTGAAAGCGCAACGAGAACGCCCTTAAATTAAATTAGGATATTTTGTTATAACTTAATTTGGAAACGCTTTTGTAACCTCCATGAAAGGAGTTTAAATTTGAGAGCGCTTTTCTCTCGCCTTAACTTAGTAAGGCGTTATAAAAGTGTGTTCTTAAACTGGAACGTGTAGTTACAGCATAATAATTTCCCGTCCTGTCTTAAGAGGCACCAAGACCACCCTTAAATGAAAGCAGGATTATTATTATGCCTTACTGTAATGGGCAACAAAAATCCTCCCGAAATAAATCATACTAACTCTTCTAATCTAATTAAATCTGGGGGCAGGGGGTGAGGGGCGCTTTTGCGCATAAAAAAAAACAAAAAATTAATACTTTTGTTCTCGATTGAAACGTAAAAAGTCCTCCTTAAGTGTCGTCAACTTTATACTTTGATTTTAACACATAAATATAGTAAGTTATAACTAAAAAATATTGTCGTAATCCAAATACAGAATTGATTTATCTTTTTCCATTAACGATCTCTGTGCCACAAAATGTATTTCCAATTACGTACATTTTGCAAGTCAATATATTTTCTAAATCACTTCTTTATTCGGGTATTAATGTATTGGAAATTTTAATGGGACGCTTTCGTGCGTTCCAGAGACGTGTTAAAAGCAATGTAAATCTTCCTTGTCACCTCGATAAAGATTAATTTGAGAAACTAAATATAAACATTAAATGTTAAAAGTTAATTAACATTGTCTTCCAACGTGCTGATATTATGAACTTTATGATAATAGAAGTTGTAGTAAACAGTTTATAGTTAAGACAGAAATTAACATTTGGATAATGAAAATAAAGCTATTTTGAAGAGTGACTCGAGACACTGTGAAGATGCGAGATAAGGTTAAGATAACTTTACCGAGCAATTTTTACTATATATAATTTTGTTGAATTTAATGACTGTATGAATTACTAAATGGCATTTACTCTTTTATTGTTACAAAACAACATTTGCATCGACAACAATTAAAACCAAAGAAAAGCGCTAAAGCAAATGTAAATAATAATGATAATAATAATGGCGTTTGTGATTGTTTTAACTTCCTTCGTAAAGGCAAAAGTCATGTGACGGAGGAAAACCACGGCTTTACGTGAGATCTGAACCATCTAAAGGTCGTTACATCATCTGAACGGCGAGAATAGTCACACATCAAACTACTAAATCACTCAACGTCGCTGTGTTGCAATGGAAACGATGTAACCCCAGTCAAGTTTAAAGCAAGCTAATATAGACCAAGTACGTCCTTACTTTAAAGTAGAAATTAGATTCGGGTTTCCTGTTTCTTACGACCTTTAGGTTATGATGAATTTTATTCCTGTAGAGAAAAGTGGATACTACCGATAATCGTCCATGCACGGTAGTACAGTACATACGTGGACAAATCTCTTTTGACCCCGACTAGCACTTCGCGGACTGCTCTTCTGAAGGCTATAATTTTTTCAGAAGAAACTACACCACACGCACTTTACACCAAAAAATAGAGGACGTCGTCGCGAATAATTTGGTGTAAACATCGAACAAATTCGCTCACTACAAAAGAGTTTAGAGCAAATTTTATGTGGCCAAAATGTTGTTCAGCTGAGTAAGGCGTTTGGCTGTGTAACTCTGGGCAGGGCTTATTTGTCGAGAGCTCTAAGCTCCGCCCAACGGAGTTATTTTACAATTTGTGTTGTTTGTGGTAAAATATAATAAATGAGTTTGTGCATCTAGTCAGACAACGCTCGTACAAAATTTTATACTCTTTTGAGAAATAGAGGAATAGCAAGTCAGTCCATAAATTTACAAAAATACCACAGTCATATATTTTTGAGCTTCACATCCAAAGCCAATGAGATCAAATTTGTGAAGTTGTACTCAAAATGTAAGTGGTTCGTGGGCTTAAAGTAAATGTTAAGTTCCCATTGGCTTAAAAACATTTGTTCAAAGGTAGGATGGGCACTAATTTTGTGCAAATTTTGTGTTTAAAACAAAAAGGTGTTGCCAACAAAAATCATAGACTAGTCTAAAAAATGCGTCCTGCAAATAGGCAATTTTTTTTGTGTATATAATAATAAACCTTAAGAACAGGACAAGAATAACACCCTTTTCCAATTTGTTACGGAACTACTTTAGGGCTTTGTGAGTTGTGACGAGCCGACTTTAATTAGCCTTCGGCTTCAGTAATTGGGGTACCTGCGACCCTCCAATTACTGGGGAGTCAATAGTTTTCGGTGAAAAGAACGCAGCCATGAAAATCTTAAGCTTCACAAATCTTGATACAATGGGTTCGGATGTGAAGCTTAGGATTTTCATTACTGCGTTCTTTTCTATAGCTTTATTGACCGAATAATAGAAAAGAACGCAGCAATGAAAATCTTAACGCGCGAGAGTACAAAGTTGAAACAAAGCACAGCGCATTTATTTCTATGTTCAGAATCGCTTAATAGTAAATACATGGTGTCTTCAGACGGACGGACGGACAGACGGACGGACGGACAAACGGACAGGACTGCATTTTTATAGTATAGATTATAGAAGATTAAACTGTGAAAAAAGATAACCTTAGCTTCAGCTAATTGTTTATACAACTTTAATTTTGAACTTCAACAGTTTGAACTCGGTTCAAAAATGTCCAGTCGTAAATTTAGTTTCGGGGAAGCAATGTCGACAGCAAAAACTAGTTTTTATTATTGTACCATTTTTAGACGTTTAACAATATTAACACTAACAATATTAACAGTATTTAACAATACAATTAACACTATTAAGTCACACGATTTCCTCAGTACAATGTAATTATTATTATTATTATTATAATATATATATATATATATATATATATATATATATATATATATATATATATATATATATATATACAGAAGGCGTATGGAGTAGATTTAGAGCTAGAATGCAAATGAAGGAGAGGCCTTCCATGCATACATAATTTGAGAGGAAAAGCTCTAAAGTACTTCCAGACTACATATGCAAAATTTAATTATGCAATCTGGGTGTTTTCACAAACTTGCAGGATCAGAAAACGACAAGATACAAACATCATTTCTACCGACTTACTGCCGACAACAACCTTATGGCATAATAAAATCAACTTCAGCTTTGAAATCATCATCTTCTTCTTCTATCTTATCTTATCTTATATATAAAAAGAGGAAGTTTGTTTGTTTGTCTGTTTGTCTGTTTGTTTGTTCCCTATTGAAATGAATATGGCTGCACCAAATAGTGTTTAAGGTAGTGAATCAGATATAACTTTTCACGGGGAATCTAATGGTGTGCACAGTAGGTAGGTACAGTAGGTAGGTAGGTAGGTAGGTAGGTACAGTAGGTAGGTACAGTAGGTAGGTAGGTACAGTAGGTAGGTACAGTAGGTAGGTAGGTAGGTACAGTAGGTAGGTACAGTAGGTAGGTAGGTAGGTACAGTAGGTAGGTACAGTAGGTAGGTAGACTAGACAGTAGGTAGGTAGGTAGGTAGGTAGGTAGGTAGGTAGGTAGGTAGGTACAGTAGGTAGGTAGACTAGACAGTTTTATTTAGTAAATGGGTAGGTACAGTAGGTAGGTACAGTAGGTAGGTAGGTAGGTAGGTAGGTAGGTAGGTACAGTAGGTAGGTACAGTAGGTAGGTAGGTAGGTACAGTAGGTAGGTACAGTAGGTAGGTAGACTAGACAGTTTTATTTAGTAAAAGGTAGGTAGGTACAGTAGGTAGGTACAGTAGGTAGGTAGACTAGACAGTTTTATTTAGTAAAAGGTAGGTAGGTACAGTAGGTAGGTAGACTAGACAGTTTTATTTAGTAAATGATACATTAAAATCTTGTTTAGTTTTGAATGACGGCATAAAGTCACGGGATTTAAGTGGAATCTAATGGTGTGCATAAAAGTTTCAAAATTTTCGAGAACTTTTTAAAATATAAGGTTAAGGAATAAGTTTTTTCATTTAAACACAAAAAAGCTTAAAATCATTATTTTCGAAAACTTTTTAAAATATAAGGTTAAGGAATAAGTTTTTGCATTTTGATACAAAAAAAAGCTTAAAATCATTATTTTCGAGAACTTTTTAAAATATAAGTTTAAGGAATAAGTTTTTGCATTTTGACATTTGAGTGTGACTTTTGCTATGGGTGACAATGGCCCAAAAAAGTTGGAACACCTCGCAATCTTTATGTTTTGACACCCAATGGAAAAACACGTAACATTGTTTACATTGAAGTGCTACAAAATGTCTGATGTTTTCAAGGAATAAAAACAATTACCAAAACTTTGTGTTTATGTGTTCATTTAGTTTTGTTCATCTTTTTACCTTATTTTGACACACCCTTACATCCCGGGCAACGCCGGGTATCTCTGCTAGTATATAATATTATCCTTTTTTTTCTATGCTTGACGGTTTTCAGTATACTATCGGTTATATCTATCTATAAATATCAAAAAAATTGGTGCGGTTTTGAGCGGAGTTGAGCGGAGTAACAAATATCTCTTTCGCTCAGTCGCCTGTTATGATTGGCTGATCGCGTAAAGTGGGTGGAGCTAATATCTCTCGCTCAGTCGCCCGTTAGGGTCGGATCTACGAAGATGAGCGGCGTTAGAGATCACGAAGTGATCACAAGCCTTACCCGTAGGGGAGGCAGCCGAAGGCGTGGCTTGTTTATGATTATTTAACTAACTCGTTGAAAGTTTATGATTACGTAAGAGTTTAGGTTGGCTAGATATTATGTTTTTATTATGACTACAAACGGCAATTAAAGTACTAGGTTTGATCAATTTGTTCCCATAAAGCAAATGTAATTATTTTCTAACTTTTTCCTAACTTGTGCCTACGCAGGTATGATGACCCAAGCCAGAGAGAGGATTCTGAGCTGACGTTTAGATGGGAACCTTATCCACCTCTCAGTTACGAAGATATTGCGCATATATATATATATATATATATATATATATATATATATATATATATATAATACAACTCAGAATGTTCCCCTGAGGAAATGTTTTTACACACAGACCGTGTATGGAACAAGAAACTCTTCTAAGAAATTAAATAATTCCCAGAAGAGTTCCTTGTTCCATGCACAGTCTGTGTGTAACATACAGTATATGTATATATATGAAGAATAGTTATAGGTATAAGAATAGAAATAATTGCATACGACAGGTATAGCCATAGGTATATATATATATATATATATATATAACTGCAAAGAACACGCAGTATAAATAACGTAAAGAACGACGCTTTCATTTGTTTCGTTCTCTCTCTCTCGTCTTGCGCGGAATATCTCCTATACAAGCGTCGTTCTTTACGTATATATATATATATATTATATATATATATATATATATATATATATATAATAGGTACAGAAATGCTTTTTCTATTTTTTTTATACTTTAGTTTTTCTCAGAAGGGAACAAACGAATAATAAAATCAGTGTTGCATATTATGTCTACAATATTAAAAATCGAAAACGTCATAATGCTGACATTCCCTCCAAATTCGTATTCATACCAATCGGGCCAAAAACTATGTGAAAAAAAGAACAAAGATGGAGAAGAAAGCATCAAGCATTCACGACTCTGAGGCTGAGGCTGAACTTCCAAGACATAATTACTCGATGGAATTGTTGCACAGCGCTTTGTCAGGTATAAAAGTAGCAGAGACGCTGTCAGTCACCCAGCATGCCCAAGCTCATCACTGTATTATATTCATTAAGCGCTACGTCGTCATTCATAAACTTCTATTTTGATCTACTAATTTGGTGTAATTAATACGCTTATATTTTCGATTTGCATACTGAGTGCAATTTTCACTTTCTCTCAAGAAATTTACTTCTCGTTTGTTGTAGCTTTAGAATGTACACGTTAAATAACTTTGCGAAACAATGTCTTTCCTCTGTGCTAGCGGAGGATGGTTTCTAGGCCTGTGGGCTGTATGGGTGGTGATACCTTTAATTTTATTGTGAATGCAGGCCTTCCTTATGTTTGATTTGGGTGTGTAATGCGTAATGAAGCTAGCAAATGCTTGTCATACAAACGAAATAACAGCAGTTGTTAATTTATATCATTAGAGAACAACCTTCCGAACGAATGTTGGAGTACTTACACTGGTTTATTTTAGTAATAAAGTCTAAAACTTCTTATAAGAAAAATCCGATAGGTGCACAACAAATTATGATAAGACTTAAGGATGCTACTATAGTATGCGGGTCTACCTACGATTCGGCGGTCTACCTTTTAATTATAGCTTCTTATCTTGTTTACTAATTACTTGTTTACATCCCAATGTCACTCGCCCTTGACGATTGGTTAGGTTTAGTCACGATATTTTCGTTAGTTTTTAATGAAAATATCATGACTAAACCTAACCAATCGTAGGTAGACCGCATACTATAGTAGCACCGACTTAAGTTTGTAAAATTATTACCTGCAATGAGCAAAATCTTAAGTAAAAGTGTAGCTTTTATTCATTTTCCAAACCTTTATTTACAGGCTGCTAGGAAGCTTGAGTACAGCCCCACGAAACAGAAACAGTCGCTATATAAAGGTTATTTATACTGCGTGTTCTTTGCAGTTGAATGTATATAATGTTACGGCATGCGGAAGGTGCCCCCTTGGGGCATTGGTTTCTGCGAGTATGTAGAAGAATTACGGCATTTGGAAGAGTGAGGCCCATGGTGTAATGGTATCGCATCTGACCGGCAATCGGAAGATCCCGGGTTCGATTCCCGGGTGGTTACCTCATTTTTTCATTTGTTTTGTTCTCTCTCTCTCGTCTTGCGCGGAATATCTCCTATACAAGCGTCGTTCTTTACGTTATTTATACTGCGTGTTCTTTGCAGTTGAATGTGTATAGAAAGAGAGAGAGAGACCCAACAATTTTAGGTTTTAACTTTTCAGGCTTTATCATCAGTTCTGTGTTGTTTTCTTTATATAGCCTCCATTCACTTAACTTCCTCTTTTTATCATTCACTATTTCCTCTATCCTTACATACTTAAAATAACCTACTATATTAACTAATTATTACACATACACCAAAAATCCAAAGTAAAAGTTTTTGTAAGAGAATACCGCAGTGCAAAAATGGTGTGCCCAAAGGAAAATTCAGTTTTAAGCATTTTTCATACTCGAAAGATGATAAAGTGGCATTTAATATTTGTAAAGCAAAATTTGTTGGGTTTAAAAGTGAAAATATTGCAAAGCATTTGAATTACGTAAAGATAATTTTTGAAAAATCTCAAAATGAGGAAGAAAATGTGCGAAAATGCCTGCATCGAGATCGGATGTAGAGCAAAAAAAGTATTCAAGTATCAAAACCTTCCTTTAACGTCAAAAGAAGAAAGTTACAGTAAAGAATTAATACATTCCTGCTTTAGATCATCAAACAAGATCAAGAGTATCAGCAAAGGAGTTTTAAGAAGGTTGTTTGGAGCTGGTCACAGTAACTGGACGCCCTTTTTCAGTGATGGAGGATTCTGAATTTCGAAAAGCCACAGATCCTTTCGAAAAGGCGCTTGCAATAACCATGAATAGGAGAAATGTCAAAGAATTAGTAGAAAAATGTTATACTGTCTTCAGGGAAAGGCTTATTGAAGACATAGAAGGGAAAATGATTCGTGTAAAGATAGATCTAGCCACGAGAATGAAAAGAGAATTTTTGAGAATCAATATCCAGTATTTCTCCGAGGAGATTCTTCAGATACGTTTGTGTGTAACGGAAATGGAAACCCGACACACAAATCGTACAATACGAGATATGCCTTTAGACGAATTAGAAAATTTTAATACTATTAAAGCCTAAATACATAGTACAACGGTGCGAATAAGATAAAAGCTATTCAATTATTTTCAAAATAATCAGGAGGATGTACGTCAGGAAATGAAAGGCCCAGAAGAGACTGGGATGGAAACCGATACTGATACCGATGGGGGTACAGAGACATTTGAGCTTTTAGACAGTTCACAAAATGAACAGTTTTTAGTCTAACGATCAGAAGAAATGTCGGAGACAATCAGCAAACTGTAATATCAACCAGATGCGCAGGCTCTTCAATTATCTGTCCGTAACTTTCTGAAAGAGCCAACTCCTTATAGTGCAGCTCCGTATGCAAAATATACTGCAAAAAAGCTTCAAACTCGGAATATGAGAATCATTTTAAAAAGAAAGTGCCTGAAAGTACCTTCTCTTGAAATTGACACTTGATGGTGATCCGTATATTTGATGAGTAATACCATTAAAATTACACTTTTCTCACTACCAGTAACTCGAATGTGAGTAGAAGGACTTTTTGGGGAACTAAGTTACATTTTAAGTCCTTTTCTCAATAAAATGAATAAAAAAAAACATAAAAAGTTTGATATTTGTTCCTGTTAAAAAAAATAACTCGTAAATATAGACAAGAAATACATAAGAATAAAATGTTAAAGTTAACGTTTTATTTTTACAAATTCTTTAAATGTTAAAGGAGTAAAAGAGTTTGAAAGGAGTAAAAGATTAAAGGAGTAAAGGAGTTTGATCCTTCGTGAACAAATGTGATTTGAAAGGAAAAGGCGCCCAAACTTCGGAGTGCTTTTATTTTAAAAGTTACAAATCATTTCTTTTCTTTTATAAGTAATTTTTGATAATAAAATTGCTAGAAGAGCTTCTTTTGATTAATTAACCTTATCAAAACGTTTAACAATTAAACAAGCGTTATTAAGATATTATCATAGAGTCAAGAATAGGAAAGAATAAGTATAGGAATAGGTATAAAAAAGCATTCTGGTTTCCAACCTTGATATATATATATATATATATATATATATATATATATATATATATATATATATATATATATATATATATATACACACACACTCCCTTAATGTATTTAAATTGCAAATTGGGATCACTAAAAATTCATTTATTACCTCTGCATTTCTTGTTAATCGCCCTTATGTGTTTATAGCGTACTTGGTTGTGTGGCTTTTAAAATAAATTTTCATTTATTCAATTTTCTATTTATAATATACAGGGTGTTCTTTTATTGGCGCAACCCATTAAATATGTCTACCTATTCTACATAATGAACATAACGTGGTGTAGTTTACCGTGGGCAAAGCCCTAATCATGCATGATTCACCTGAATTACAACGAGGGCTGGAAGGGCTACGTTGTGGCCAGTGTCGTAACACCGTTTCCCGTCGATCAGCGAAGTTAAGCGGTATTGCATCTGGGTATTAGTTGGATGGGGGACCGTCCTCCGGGTTCAGATTATGCAGAGACACGCCGTATGGTTTTAATATGTTTATAATAATCCGTGAGAACAGCCCGAAAATATGGTACAACGATCAGGCCAACGATGCGGCCCATTGCGCTAACCCCCATAGATTACCAGCACCTGAAAATAAAAACCCACTCTAATAGATAGAGTTTATTTCCACAACAATTTCGACGCCCACTGGCATCCTCCTCGGGTGGATACAGAAAAACGATTCGTTTTTCTGTATCCACCCGAGGAGGATGCCAGTGGGCGTCGAAACTGTTGTAGAAATAAACTCTGTCTATTAGAGTGGGTTTTTATTTTCATATTTTGACCTTCACGTAGAAAAAAGTGAAGTTTTTTGCATTTATTACCAGCACCATTGGGAGTGAAACCCCCGTCCTAGGTGGGTGTCTTCACTTCGCTTACAAAGAAACGGTGTTACCCACTGAGATACGGTGTTTGGCATCTGGTAGAGATAGATCAGATCTTCGTTTACACAGATCTTTATTTGGTCACCGTTAAAGGAATGATCGTAGGTCATGCTTCTCCGAGATATCGGCATCTTGTCGAGTCTTACTAAAAGGAACTCTAAGTTCAAAATCATCCAACTGATTCAATAATTCAAATATAACAAAGTCAGCGATCTGTTTACTGCACCAATCCTTACATCACAAAAGAGTTGCACCACAACATCACGAAGAACATCCGAATAATTCTGCGCGTACTTTCAACAAAATGCATCGTCATGTTTTACAATACGACCGAAATAAATCCTAGCACCTACTGTGCATGATTCAGGCCTACCCAGGCTCAGTAGGTAACACCGCTTTCCTTTAAACGAAATGAAGATACTGAAGTCGAGGGTTCGATTCCCGATGGTGCTGGCTAATAATTAATAATCCAGTAGTTAGCGCAATGAACTTCGTTCGTCGGGCCTGAGCGCTATAAGCGCTATGACAATTTCTGGCTGTCCTGACTGATTAATTATTAGTAGTATTACAACTGTGATGGGAGCAGTCAGCTGAGAACATGCAAAATGACACGTTTAAGGGATTAAACTGATCGAAACTGCTTTTATTTCGATGTAAAGAGACCATGCTTAAGATTAAATAATTATATAAATGTTAATTTCTTAATCTCCCTCTTAAAGAAGGATAGAACTTAAGTATTGTACATACCTTGGTTGGTTGGTTGGTATTATATTATATAATGATAATCACGTAAAATTAATATTATTTCCAACTTACACAATTTGTTATAGTTATTATTATCATATAGTAATCATTGCTATTACTTTTATCTGTTGTTTTTCGGATTATTATTATTATTATTATTATTAATGGTGAATTTTAGCTATTAATTTTAATAATACTATGATTTTCAATATATTTTAATAGGGGTAACTCAAATATTCTAGTTATAAACGCCGTAATATACTCGCCCATAAGAGAATTTAAGTAGAGCAAATACAATCCAAACTTTTGTACGTTACAGTATTTGGATGATATTTCTTATTTTCTTTAAACAAACATGAAATTTGATAAAAAGAAGCGGTATTAGTATGACGTTTTTGCTAACTTCTCTTCTTAGGTTACAAATACTGAGCGTTCTCATATAAACAACACTACACCCACTTCCTCTGAAACCACGTACAGAGAAATTTTTCTCTGATGTAAAAAAATATGTATGTATTTTAAGTTAAAATCCCATAATATTGAAATTATACTACGAAAATGCAAAATTGGGGGTAAAAAAAAGTTTTTATTTATCATTTTCATGTAAATTTAAATTTCATCATCATAAAAAATTATTTTAATTGTAAAAAATATTTAATGCATTTTTCTTTCGGAAAAAAAATGCTAATTTTTAAAAATTTTAATATTTGTGGTTTTACTTTGAAAACAAAAGCGGGTTTTTTTTTTAATTTATTTTCTAAATCCAAAGTTTTCACCTACAAATATAAATATTTTAATTTTACATTTTTTTAAAATAATAAACTAATTTAATAAATAAAACTACACATTTTTAATCAGAGAAAAAGTTTATTATTTTTAAAAACAAATTCATATTTTTTTTTAAATTTAAAATTAATTTCGCGTTTGTTCCGAAAAAATTTATTCTTCTTTTCTTCTAAATATTATTAATAGTAAAACTTTGGAAATCGAACCCTCGACCTCAGCGCCTTCGCTTTGCTTAAAGGGAAACGGAGTTATTCACCGAGTTACGGGACTCTGAATGGTATTAGTTTAGACATAAAAAGAGAAATGTACGATGTTTTTATTTCTGATCTTTTCCTTTATAGCACCGCCAATTTCTTCTTTCCGGGTTAGGTCAACTGTACGTCCTTGACAATTGGTTAGGTTAAGTCGTGATATTTTCGTTAAAGCTAATCAATATTTTAATGAAATACTAACGAATATTTTAACAAAAATATCACGACTTAACCTAACCTATAGTTAAGTTTTTAAAAGTCGTGATATTTTCGTTAAAGCTAACCAATATTTTAATGAAATACTAACGAATATTTTAACAAAAATATCACGACTTAACCTAATCATTTGTCAAGGACGTACAGTTGACCTAACCGGGAAAGAAGAAATTGGGGGGTGTTATAAAGAAAAAGGTCCTTTATTTCTCTAATAAAAAGAAAAGGGATCCGACGATTGGTTAGGTTAAGTCGTGATATTTTCGTTAGTTTTAACGAAGATATCATTTGGTAATTGAGGCTGGGGGCCCTGATCTTCAGGTGATCTGCAAAATGTTTTTATACTACTGAAAAGGACCTTTTACAAAACGAATAAACAATTTGTTTTAGGTTAACCCTTTGACGATCGGTATATGTTTCTTTGAACTTAAAAGTATAATTTTTATCTTATTCAAAATTAGATATGTTTGTAACTATAGCCACTTAAATGAGCCATTTTGGGTTCCTTTTCCGATAACTATACGATATCTATATAAACATGTAGAAAGTATTTGTAGAAATGTTGCATCATTGTATAATTTATATTATTATTATTATTATTATTTCTGTTGGGACAAATATGTCCCTTTGTCCTCAAAGGGTTAAACTACTTTTATTTCGTCTTGATCAAACCATACTTTGTTCAAAATAAACAAATGATTTTAACTCACTGACGGATATATGCGCTCTATCAAACATTATACTAAATTCTATTTCTAGGCGAAGTCTAAATCTTTTAAGAAAATAGAGGTTCCAATCTAGGAAGAGTATAAAAATTCAAAAGTTTGGTTCTGTGTTAATTGCAATCAGCGGGGTGGGGCAGAAACTGGCACAACGCCCATACGCTCATGCCAGACGAATGCGGCCCATTGCGCTAACTCCTGGATTATTATTACCAGCATTCTCGGTGTCAAACCCCCGATCTCAGTGTCTTCACTTTGTTTATAGGAGAACATTGTTGCCAACTGAACTACTGGCATTGGCTCGTTTCTTTATTCGTAATCTGCCTACATTGAATACATTATATAGTTAAGTTTTTCAATAGCAATTCTAAAGTAAAAAAAAAAAATATCAGAAAATTGGAAATGACTTCATGTGGTAAATTTGAAAATGATTAATTCCAAAGTGAGCACACGTTATGTCTTTATTATGAAGTAACAACATTTATGGGCAGCGTACGGAGCTCAGCTGGTAACACCGTTTTCCTATAAGCGAAGTGAAGGCACTGAGATCAGGGATTTGACTCGCGATGATGCTGGTAGTAATAATAAGAGAGCAATGGACATCATCTGGTCTGAGCGTTGTTGTGCCAGTTTGTGGCCTTCCAGAGTGATTATTATTATTATTATTATTATTAGTATTATTATTATTCCGAAAGAAAAAAGAAAAGAGAAATTATTTTTCTCGGTGTAACTGACTTTCCTTCTTTTTAATTTAATAAACACTTACCCTTAAGTTTTCTTTCGAATTGTATGCAAGTTAATCTTCTGTAGTTTATAAAAATTTATAAAAATACGTTTTCTATGCTGTACTCTTTGTAACATAACTTTACGCATGTACTATTTCGGGAAAAAGTTCGTCTAGAAACTAGAATATTTTATTCTGTTTAATAACAGTAACAAAATTTTTTATAAACAAAACCCACTCATTACCAATTAGTAATTTTTTGGTTTTAGAAATATAATGTTTCTATGCGAACTTTTTTCTGAAACTGTACAGTGACCAAAACTCAATTGCATGTTCTGAATGATGTGTAAACTTAAGAGTAACATATAACAGCAAATCAATAACTTTACTGAAATGAAACCGTGTCTCATGAACCTTATAAAACTAATAAACCATATTAGTTAAAGAAACTTAAGTCTTCACTAAACAAAAAAAAACAAAAAACTGCAAAACATTTTTCCCACGAAACTACATGTATGAAAGCTACATGCATGACTACAGTATATTTATTAAGATTCAGTTTAATTTTCCATTTATCCGACTATTCGACCACTTATTTAGACCATGGATTTGCAAATTTCTCATGATCAGTGAGGAGGGTCAGAAACTGGCACATTGCTCAGGCCAACTAGTGCGGACCATTGCACTAACTCCAGGTTTGTTATTACCAGCATCATCGGGATTCAAATCCTCGAGCTCAGTATTTTCACTTGGCTTATATAGGAAAACGGTGTTACCCACTCAGCAATGGACGCTGGCAATATTTTCATATTGTGATCGTTAAATATTTTTTAATTTATTTTCATGTCACCCATAGTAGTAGTAGTAGTAGTAGTAGTAGTAGTAATAGTAGTAGTAATTTTCTGACACTATGAGAATAATATTTCCTTTCCACAAAACTGAAGTTGAAGTTATTATTCAGACCCGTTGCCCAACAAAGACCATTTCACCATTAATCAATAACTTAAATCAACAAACCTGTCTAAATCTTTAACTTGCTAATTCATGTTACGAGTCTATTTTATGCAAACAGTAAAATTAAATTGAGGAAAACTTAGGCGGAGTCATGAATATTTATTGCAAAACTCTGTCAGAAACAGCTTATGTCCGCCATAAATTATTTAGAGGCATTATCTATCTTGTCTATTTGTTCTTATGTTAATACGGTGTTTTGCAAATAGGATGGGACAAAATATACAACACATTGACAAAGTACCACCATATTTGATAAAGTTGTGATGAATTTGACGGCGAAGCACAACATTTAGTCAAACCAATCCACCTATGATACATCGTCAGATTTAAAAGACAGTCACTTTAGAAATGCACACTGCTCATTTAAATATAGACATTTTACGCTATGTTCGTCAATTTTCATCATTTGATAAACTTCATGTGAAATCACGAATCATCAATTACAACAATGTATTTACCAGTTTTTAAATACAATTGCTAAGTTAGGTACACATTTCAGATCACTTACATTGAGCACTTACAGTTTTTTATATACACTATATACTCTCAAATACATGCGGTTTACTCAATTCCAAATATCCTCCTTATCAAGACATTTGATAGGGACGTTGCACAATGTCAAAACAGTTATTAACTATTTCGACTGACACGTTCGAGATGGCCTCTTGAGATTACCCGATGTCAGTGGTTTCCTCTCCATTGAATAAATGTCATTCCGGTCTTTCTCGCCCTCTCTGCTGTCATGGCATCTTGTAGGTCACACAACCTTCTTTTCAGCATTGCCTTCAATGCAGTAAAGACATTTTCTCTAGGAGTTAAGAAGGGAGGATGAGGAGACAAATGTTTTATCATTTGAAGGTGGGCATCATTGTGACATTGTCCAGAATCGCGACAGAGCGTTCCTCGCCTGTAATGGCCAAGATGGACTGGAAAAAATCAGCAAACACACATCTGATCAAGCCACCACAAATCGCCATGATATTAATATTTCTGCCTCTTTATCCAGCAATAATCTTGTTAACTCTTTCCCCCAGTGGCGCTCTTCCGTAGTCTGCTTCGTATAAATGTTGCAGCCCATTTCGTCAACGTAGATTCTCGTACGGTTTAATCGCTTTTGGTACATCCAACATGCATAATCTTGTCGGGCGTCTTTAATCGCTTTTGGTACATCCAACATGCATAATCTTGTCGGGCGTCTTTAACTCGTCGCGCGTTTCGTGGTTGTTGAACATTTTTAGCTAGCTTTCAAGTAATTAGTTGGGCATCTAAGACTCTATTAATCGACCCTTCAGACACTCGAGGGGGTGGGGGGTTTCTGAGCCAGCCAGATATCCCGTAATGATAAATTCAGCTGCTGAAGGGGTTATCAAGGGATCCATCTCTATCATCATGAGTATAAAATCTTTCATCTCATGATTTCTTTTTTATGCAGGAAGCAGTAGCCAAGGGCAAATGCCCGCAAAAGCGCACCTCCCATAGAAGAAGAAGAGAACCAAAATCAAGGTCCCGGGTTTCGAGATGCATAGACACTCTGCGTTTGAAAGATGGGAGGTCATAGACAGGAGGAAAGATGGATTGAGGAAGATTGTTCCAGAGTTGATTGGTTGAGTAGATGAAAGACTGACAATACTGATTAACGCTTGCATTAGATAGTTGGACAGAAAAGGAATGAGAAAGTGTAGAAAGTCTGGTACTGCGTGCTCTCCTTAAAGGAGGAGGCATGCAATTAGAGAGTTCAGAAGAACAATGTCCGTTATGATAGCGATAGTAAAGAGAGAGTGAGGCAACATTGCGGCGAAGAGAGAGAGATTGAAGACAATCAATAAGAGGAGGGGAATTGATGAGACGAAAAACCTTTAATTCCACCCGGTCAAGTACGGCTGTGTGGGTTGAAACATCCCACACATGAGAAGCATACTCCATACAGGGGCGAACAAGACCCCTGTACAGAGACAGCAACTGAGTGGGAGTGAAGAAACTGCGGAGGCGGTACAGCACACCTAACCTCTTAGAAGCTGTTTTAGAAAGAGAGTATATGTAATCTTTCCAGGAAAGATCACGAGAAAAGGAAACGCCAAAAATGTCCGCCTGAAAGATATGAAAGCAATGACATGTCCGTTACTGATATCTTTCAATGGAAAATGTCAGGCCTATTGGAGAGTACTAATACTGATTATTTATATATATATATATTATATATATATATATATATGAGAGAGAGAGAGAGAGAGAGAGAGAGAGAGAGAGAGAGACGTGCGGACGTAGCTTGAAACAGTCGTATAGGCCGTTGTTGTTTTAATGCGAAGTTGTTCTGCCACAAAGTCCTCGCCATTATTATAGCATTCAATAAGTCTTTGTCTATCTTCCTTAGAAATATGGTTATATTGACATGGTGGCATTCTGACGTCCTAGTTCATTCACCTTGGAAGAACTGGTTAAGCGACTACAGTATATTTAATCCAAAGAAAACTCAAGTTACACGCATTGTTTTGGATTGGTCCAAGTTGTAGGACATGGTTGGTTGACTTAGGTGTTATTGCAGTTGTGTTCGATAAATAATACAACAATTTTGAACTACAAAGTGACATGATTATTGTCAAACACGTAATCGTAATTATCAAATAGATAACGCTTTGTCATTTAGTTCCCTTCATAATATCTAAGAAAATGGTGCTTTATTCATACTGCATAATGTCATTCGTACTGAAATATCGAAGCAGTTTGCATATTTATCATATCCATTTTGTCGATGGTTTGTACAAACGATATTTCTGTCAAAAACATCGATGCGTTGAAATGAAATGAATGTTGTCGAAAGCATTTTGAATTTCTTCAATCTCATTTGCAAAACACTATTATTTTATCTCAAATCTAGAATCCATTAGAGAACGTAAAAGTAAAACCATTTATAGGTATAATAATTATTTAGTATTTTTTATTGTTATTTTATGCAATGGTAAAAGGTTTTTCTAAAAGAGAAAAACAATTTTTACAACAATTCACTCGTAAAGGATTATTTATTAAAATTTAAAATAAAATTTAAAATTTATATCTATTGAATTTAAAAATTTTAATCCAAATTAAACCTATTTTTAATATATATATATATATATATATATATATATATACTAGAAACAACCTACGGGGAAGACTGGGAGGTGAGAGTGCGTTACTAAAACCTTCTCTGGTTATCCCTTAATATATATACTAAATTTGGTGCAGATTATCTTAGCCGTTTAGGGGACCACCCCAGATGCAGATTACCCTAGCCGTTTAGAGAACCCCCTCCCAATCTCCCCCATGGACTTGGGGGGGACTGGGGGGTTACAAAACCTTCCCTGGTTCTCCCTTATTGTGTATATTAAATTTGGTGAAGCGTATATAAACGAACAAACAGACAGACAGACATCATCATCATCATCATCACATACATATTAGGCAAGGAACCACAGGGTTCCTTGCTTATTAAAAAGATCACGTGCTGTTTGTGAATTGTTTGTGTGTGTGTGTATATATATATATATATATATATATATATATATATATATATATTATATAATATATATATATATATATACACACACATATATATGAAAATTATTTCACGAAAGTAACACGTGAAAAATATTTATGATGAATAAACTACGAAGGAAAGGAAACACAGAATGGTGCTCAAGCGCTTTCGTCTAATGACATCCTCAGGAACACTGAAGTACATAAAGAGTTACAGCCTATATAGGGGTTACAGAAAAAAATATATATATATATATATATATATATATATATTATATATATATTATACAATAAACGGAGAAATTAAAATAAAAATAAAAAATAAAAATAAAAATTAGAGGGTTGTGGGAGGGGCATACAAATTTGTAAGGAAAAACTATCGATTTTTAGCACAAGATCAAATGAATTATTTCCAACCAATGTTATTAAAAAAAAAATTAAAAAAAATAAAAATATACAAATTTATACTGGAAATCTGCCCGGGTTTTAGCACTCTGCCCGCATACAAGTTTACCAAAGATTTAGCGTTCTACCCTTCTTATCTAAATCTGTTCTAAAGGAATTCAAAACAACAGGATCGAGTTGAAAAAGACCTTTGCTTAAGTTGAAGTTATTTGTAAGTTGGATAATGGCAGACTGAAGAATATTTCTATTAACAATGTTGCTAGAGTGAAATAAAACTGAAGCATTATTCCAATCAATACAGTGGGATAACTCTGACAAATGGACAAAAAGGGCACTGGACGACTGTCCTGTTCTAACGTAATATTGATGCTGTTTTATACGTGTGTGCAAATCCTTTCCCGTCTGACCTATGTAAAAGGAATCACATTGTTTACAACCAATTTTATAGATAATGCCTGAATTATTGGTAGGGCTATTTTTTACTATGATATTTTTCACAATATTGTTATATGAAAATACTACCTACATTAATATCCAAAAGTTTAAGTACATTAGCAATGCCTAAAAAGCCCTACGTACACTTTTACTCGGGACATGACACCCAACTAAGAAGGCCATTTTTTCTTCAATGTTTCTCCGCGCCATTAGGATCGCCAGTCCGGAATACATCGATGCCGAATTAGAAAAAATCAACGGTATTGGAAGTGATCTGTGTTATCCATCTGCGTTTATGGAATCTTGTCTCAACAAGGCAAAACGAACTTTCTATCGTGTGAATAATAACACTCGTACTTTGTCAAAAAATATTTTAGTACTTCCATTTTTCCCGGGCTTTTTAGGCATTGCTAATGTACTTAAACTTTTGGATATTAATGTAGCATTTTCATATAACAATATTGTGAAAAAAATATCATAGTAAAAAATAGCCCTACCAATAATTCAGGCATTATCTATAAAATTGGTTATAAACAATGTGATTCCTTTTACATAGGTCAGACGGGAAAGGATTTGCACACACGTATAAAACAGCATCAATATTCCGTTAGAACAGGACAGTCGTCCAGTGCCCTTTTTGTCCATTTGTCAGTTATCCCACTGTATTGATTGGAATAATGCTTCAGTTTTATTTCACTCTAGCAACATTGTTAATAGAAATATTCTTGAGTCTGCCATTATCCAACTTACAAATAACTTCAACATAAGCAAAGGTCTTTTTCAACTCGATCCTGTTGTTTTGAATTCTTTGAGAACAGATTTAGATAAGAAGGGTAGAACGCTAAATCTTTGGTAAACTTGTATGCGGGCAGAGTGCTAAAACCCGGGCAGATTTCCAGTATAAATTTGTATATTTTTTTTATTTTTATTTTTTTATTTTTTTATTTTATTTTTTTTAATAACATTGGTTGGAAATAATTCATTTGATCTTGTGCTAAAAATCGATAGTTTTTCCTTACAAATTTGTATGCCCCTCTCACAATCCTCTAATTTTTTATTTTTTTTATTTTAATTTCTCAGTTTATTATATATATATATATATATATATATATATACAGTATAATTTAGGGTGCTTTTAAAAACTGAAAGTGTGAATTTCGGGTCACGGAACCCCGCAAATGATGAGGTTCCGGGAGCAAATAAAGCACATGATTTTTTTGGAAAATCATCAAATATTTAGAGGTTGCCCAAAGACGCCAAAGTTTTACCCATATGCTCATTTATTTATGCGCCCTTTTTAAGTCACTTCTAGTGTTTATTAACCCATTGATACACAGCGTCCCCAAAATTAGAAATTGCATTTGTCAATTGCGTTCTGATAATCCATATTTCTTTACTTCAGTATACCAACAAATGAATTTTCTTTAATTCTAAATCGTTTTCTCTTAATTACTCCCGTCTTTCATGCATTTACGTAATGGTGGCCAAGAAGCATCACAGTTCTCATAACGGTAAGTGTTATTTAAATAATTCATATATTTCAAACGTTTTTTTTACTTAGCACTGTAATGGATGGTATTATGAATTGTTTGTAAGTATAATGACTTGTTTTACAGGCAATATTTTTGTTTCCAAAAATAGTTATAAGGTTTAATTTTTATGCGTATAAATTTTGGACGCTCTCTGCTTCAGCGTATTGCAATCATCTTTTTTCGCATCGTCTGAGTGAAATAGTGTAGTGTACCGTAGATTATTTTAAATTTATATATGGATTGGATATACTGTAAATGGTTTATGTATGCATGATTTCGCAAAATTATTATAATTTTAATACATATTGTGTTCATGGGTTATCAGCCAATCATTGTTTGAACACAGATTACGGTTACAAAGAGGATGGCTTTTTCTACACATTTTCCTGAGGTACTTTATCCATGAATGGGTTAAATTAACTTACCAATTTCACTGTTTTGTCTTATTCACAGATAACTGGTGAACGATGGCGGCATGTACAAGATCAAAGAAATCAATTGGCTTGTGGGGTCATCAAGTCCTACTATTGCCGGTCAGCAATTACCTTCAAGAGGTGATGTATGAAGTACCTTTTCCATCTCCACAATGAAGAGAAGAAATCCTTAGCTGAGAGTGTGTCCTCGACATCACAAGCCATCATTGAAATCTGGGTGACAGAAGGTTTACCGACGAAACATCCGCACGACGTCAAGAAGCACGTCCGGAAATTGCATGACGAATGGCAGGGTTTGAAGAAGAGAATTTCGCGGAAAACGAAGACCAATTTGGACAACAGGCTGCGTTCAGGTCAAGCTTGAACAACCTTTTCGACATTGGTCACCAAAATGCCCTAAATCTTATCAAAATTCAGGAGGACAAGGACTTCCTGCTTGCTCAAAGGGAGGAGGGTCGGAGAGGAAGGATTGGAAATGTCGACAAGAAGATTGCCAAAAAGTCGCAAGGGCCCAAGAAAGAACTGCTCAGAAATTGAAGCGGAAAGACAGGCATGTGCAGGAAATGGAAGAAATCTCTGCTACCGTTGTTATGGAAACCTCATCGTCAGCGTCATCAAGTGAGGAAACAAGTCCCGAAAGAAAGCCAGTTACATCGTCGGCTCCAAAACATCGCCGTGGGACGACGGCAATCAGTTCGGAGGTCGCGCGGCATTGGACCGCACGCGGAGCGACAGGGCAGCTGCTCGTGTTCTCATCCCCTTTGGCATGCAAATGGGTCAGGACATAAGTGAGATGTGCCTCAGTCCAAGTGCTATTCGGGCCAGCAGATCCAGGTACAGATCAGCCCACGAAGCAGAGGTGAGAGCTTCCTACAAGCCTGAATGCCCTCTTGTTCTTCACTGGGATGGAAAACTTATGGCAGACTTAATGGGAAGAGACAAAATCGACCGTTTAGCCATCTTAGTTACCGGGGATGGGATGAGCATGATTCTAGCCATCCCCAAACTCCCAGACTCCAAGGCAGAAAGGACAGCAATCGTCATCATCGAAACCATCGAAAACTGGGATCTTGGCCAGAAGATCAAAGCTCTTTGCTTTGACACGACAGCCACCACACCGGCATCCATGGAGGAGTGTGTGTGCGAGTAGAGCAGGCTCTCGGGCGTGAAATGATTTACTTTGCGTGTCGACATCACGTGCTGGAACTGCTGCTTGAAGCAGTATTTTCTTTCCTTGTTGGAGACCTTTCCAAAGGACCTGAGATTACGATTTTCCAGAGCTTCCGTAATGTTTGGCCGCAACTGAAATTGAATGAATACTCCACTGCCGCGGACGAAGAGGACACGGCTGCAGTGATCAGTCCCTGGGCCGAGAAGATGATTCATGAAGCAAATGACCTTCTGAAAGTGAAGCATCCCAGAGATGACTACAAAGAGCTTCTTGAACTTGTAGTCATTTTCTTGGGAGGAGTACCTCACGGACGTCGGAGTCCTGTGTTCATGGCTCCAGGGGCTTTGCACCGAGCACGGTGGATGGCGCGTGGAATTTACTCTTTCAAGATTTGGATGTTTAGATACCAGTTCACGATGCACATGAACCAATGTCCTTCAACATCTCGTGGAGCAAGTAGCAGTGACAGCCTGATTTCTGGGTTGCGGGAGTTCTGTCTCTTCGTTGCTCAAGATTACGACGTCCTTCCGTGGTTTTCAGCAAGAGAAGCAGCAAGCGCTCCACGAAGCGACTTAGCCCTCCTTCAAAAGTTGCAAAACACCAAAGCCGCTGGGTACAAGAGTTTTAATCGGCATCTCTGGTACCTCAATGAGGTAAACGTGGGCCTTGCACTATTCGATCCTGCAGTCGATGATGATGAGAAGCGGAAAATGGTAGAGAATATGAATTCCGTTGAAGGGTCAGAAGTTCCCCCCCGACGAGTCTGGATTCCAGATCCAAGAGGAAAGACCCTGGCAGACTTTTGCTCTTCCAATACGTACAATCTGTTCACCCTTCTAGATCTTCCGGTCGATTTCCTGCAAGAGGATCCATCAAACTGGGAAAACAACACCAGCTTTGGTTCAGCAAAGATCAGGGTGGATTCCTTAAATGTAGTGAATGATGCAGCAGAGCGAGGCATAGCATTGATTCAAGAATTCACGAAGGCTGGAAGGACTCGGAACGAAGAGCAGATGCAGTTCATGATTCAAATCGTCGAAGAACATCGTAAAGTCTTGCCGACAGCCTCCAAAGCCACTTTGATGAAAAAATGAACGCCAACACTCGAGGTGTCATGTACTTTAATCGTTAATTATGAATTTAGTGAATATACTCACACGATATATTTGTTCTGAATACTTATTGGAGATGTATATTGGAGATGCAATTTATCATTTAAACTGAGAATTAAAATTTCCATTGCCCTATAAATTGAAAATACCTATCAGCTGTGGGCAACCTCTAAATGTTGTTGGATTACAAAGAAATTTTGCCTGTTCTGTTTTCTCATGTATCCTCATAAAATAAAGGGTTCCGCTCCCTTGCATTTTCATTTCGCATTTTTCACCATATACCATAAACACACCCTAATATATATATATATATATATATATATATATTTTTTTTTTTCTGTAACCTATATATAGGCTGTAACTCTTTATGTACTTCAGTGTTCCTGAGGATGTCATTAGACGAAAGCGCTTGAGCACCATTCTGTGTTTCCTTTCCTTCGTGGTTTTATTCATCATATATATATTATATATATATATATATATATATATATATATATAAATAAACGTTTACACAACTAATCTCAAAACTTGGGAATTGATCCAAAATATTGTTGATTCTTTTTTTTTGACATCCATCTAAAATGATTTCCCAGATTAGAAATATAAGTTATGTTGGGGAGGTGGCCATTGTGTCATATTCCTTTGCTGCCTAACCAATTTATGTGAACTGGAAGAGTTCAACGATTCATTTTAGTCAAAAAGCTGTTCATCTATTTTCAAAATTTTAAAGTTTTCCTTGGAGTTCTACAGAAATCATATGTCATTGTTTCCGTAACTCTCTCTCTCTCTCTCTCTCTCTCTCTCTCTCCATGTATATATATATGGAATACTATCTATGATTTGGCATTATGCAAAATCAGCCGGGACCTCTTGAGTAGGTCAGTTGTCTGATAGTAGAGTAGCAAGAAATGACTTACAAAAATGTGAATACTATTCCATACAACTAAATTAATGAAGAGACGTAAATGGTACAACTCATCTAATTATAGTAGTAAAGATGTTGTTCTCAGATAATTCAACAAAAGAAGAGTTATTAAAAATAATTCCAATAAAAGGCAAAATAAGAGAAGATATTTACAGAACATTTAAAAATTATGTTTCAGAAAACAACATCCCTCTGCAAAAGCTTGCATGTATCTATTACTATTGATGGGGCACTCGCAATGATAGGTTGAAATAATGGTTTTATAGCACTCTGCAGAAAAGATAGTTCTTTTCCTGCATTTATTAATTACCACTGCATTATACATCAAGAAGCTCCATATTCTAAAGTGATTGATTTTCGACGTATTATGAATTCAGTAACTAAGAGTGCATCAGCCCTGCAACACCGACTAGTAGTTGAGTAAAGGTAAAATTCTTGCAAGATTTATAGAGCTCATGCAGGAAATCAAGATTGTTTTGGAATCTAAAAGCGAACATTATCATCAACTAAATGAGCAGTTTTGGTTAATGGACTTACGTTTCTTGCATATTTAGCTCAGAAGCTGACCATTTTAAATTTGGAGCTACAAAGTAGAGGTAAATACGATGCTGAGATGATTATTTCAGTAAATTCATTCAAATGTAAACTGACTTTGCCGAAACACGACTTGGCTAAAAAATCCCTTGCGCATTTTCTGCTTCTATTGAGAACTATTAACAACCTTGATAAAAATACGTTTGAATTTAATACACCACCTTTCATGTGCCACTTTGAAAAGCTTGCGCAAGAATTTACAAAGAGATTTCGAGAGCTTAACTTAATTGCTCCAGTTGTGGAGTTCCTGATAAATCCATATAAAACAGTCGACGTCTCTGAAATGGGAGCTTCCTTAGCAAAAGTTCCCCCAAGCTAAACTAGAAGAACTTGAGCTTGAAATTGTGAATATTCCAAATGATGTTTTTAATGATAAGCTATGTAAAAGATGAAAACTTTTGGAATCTCACTGACAAAGAAAAATATCCTCTTCTAAGAAATGCTGCTTTCCGGTTGAATTCTTGCTTAGGATCAGCCTACCTTTGTGAATCCTTGTTTTGCAGTATAAAATATATAAAATCAAAACAAAGATCCAGATTAATGTAGACGAGCGGGAACATCTTATAATCTTCATTACTACTCGCTAATAGAAGTGTAGTGGCAGAGACGTTTTCAAATACTTTAGCGATGTTCCCTCAACACAAACACGACCAAGCTGACGTCACACAAGCACGACTAAGATGACGTCACAGCGCGGGACTACTTCAAGGCATCACACTTCAACTTCGTTACAAGGACTTCTCGACGCACCTCGACCTCTCTCCCAAGACTAGTGACACGAGAGCTACCACCATGTGAACATCTTTTGTGCAGGCCTCATTTAGGCCTAGTGTCATTCACTTAATTTTATATAAAGACTAATCATTACCTCGCGCGTTTAATATCGAAATCATTATTATATTGAAGTTATTATTGAAGTGTACATCTAATTTCGACTGTAAACAACCAACTTACATTTGTCTCATCTCATAAATCATTTATTTTGTTTAATAAAGGAAGAAAACTCATTCTATCAATCAACCTAATTAATAACTTAATTAATAACGTTATTTGATCTGCAAAGATCACGGTCACTCCAGCCTTAGCATTAACAATCAATCATTAACAATCAATTAACCATTATTATCATCATTATAATTATAGTACCAACATTTACGCTATAAAATGGTACCTATAGAAGTAATAGTGTCAAGTACCTCATTAATGAGGAAAAACACATGAAATGATGCTTCAGGGTTTGTTTTTTCTTGTTATGACACAATCCATAAAAGCTTTTTTAACCTGATGTTTTTTTTCTCTTTCAAATAAATTACATTTATAAAAGAGGAATTATAACAAATGTGACCGATGGCCTTTCATTATATTCCTAAGTTGCTCTTCAGTGCCGAAAGGGTTTTATCCTCTTACTGAATTGAATAACCTTTATTAAAAATAAAATAAATACATTGTTTTTTACAATTTACAATAACATAAATAATTGTGAAGCTGGACTATTTATTTTATTTAATATGGCCCTTCAGCTTTACGCTTTACCGGGCTCAAATAATACAAGGATGTTAGAGAATAAAAATCACTATGGAAACTGAAAACGTAACCAAGCGATTCGCTTTCAGTCTGGTGTCCTCGACAACTGAAAATTGGAATTAGAGTGAATACTGGAAAGAGGTAGAGAAGTACTTACAGGTTTGGTTACTTTCACGTCACTGTGTGAACATTCGATCTATTACTGCAAAGCTTCACACGAAAAGATTAGCCAGAGGAAGGATACGTTTTTATCTTCCGTCAGGCAGTTTACAGCAATACTTGCAATACCCAAAACAACTAAGCAGTGAATTACAGGTCCTATTACATTTATTGCATTAAATTACAGGTCCTATTACATTTATTGCAGTAAATTACAAGTATTATTAAGCTTATTACAGTAAATTACAGGTGAATTATTACATGTATTACAATGAATTATGATAAATCCCAATATAATAACGAAGCAATAACACAACCCAAAAGTTTTGAGAACAAACCAAAAGTTTTGAGAGAGTTAAAACACCTTTTGAAAACGTTCTCTCCTTCCGCCTCCAAACAAAGTTCGATACTATGATTAGGGTTAGGATGATAATTTCGTAAAGAGGGCCAGAAACTGGCAAATCGCGCAGGGCAAACAAATGCCGTCTATTCCGTTAAATCGCGGGTCATTATTACGAGCACCATCGGGAGTCGAACCCACGACCTCAGTGTCTTCATTTCGCTTCTAGGGAAAAGGTGTTACTCACTGAGGTACAGGTGGTGGCTTTCAAGCGTTATTTTAGGAACTTAAATTCCTAGTTTTTACCTTACACGTGACTTCAATTAAAATAACTTTAATAACTTAATATTTGAAATATGTATTTAAAATAATTTTGTTAAAGAAATGTCAATTAAAGCAATGAAATTTCTCGGATGAGCTCTTCTTACAATTAAAAAATCTATAAAAAATGTATATAAGTAGATGTAGCTATTAAAATTTAATTAAATTTACAGTAGGTATAATACAATATATATATATATATATTAATATATTAAGTTTTTCATTTTGTTAGAATTAAATAATATTATTGGCTTAATACTGACAATAAAAGAATTGTTTCGTGTATCTTACCATAATCTTTTTTAATTCTTTAGTAACCCCCTTAATTAGAAAAGTGCCACACAGTGACATTTTAAATAAACCCATGGCGAATATCCGTGAGGTTTTTATTAACAGGAAACTGGAACGAACAAAGGATTAAGCAGCGTAATTCTGGAGGGGCTATATTTACCCCGAGCTAACGACAGCTTACTAACAAGATTTTAGAGTTAGTTTAAGTTAGGTTAGATTAGGTTAAATTAGTTTATTAGAGTGTTGATACAATGTCCGTTTGGTGAATTGTTTATATAGGTCATTTCCCCTATAAAGGATCAAAGATTGAAATTAGGTCCCATTCCTTAAAGCAGTGGTTCCCAACCTAGGGGTAAATTACCCGACTGGGGTAATGACAACTATTTTGTGGGGTAATGACACGCGATCCAAAAGTTATAAAAAATAATATCTAATGATTGAGGTAATGGAGATGGATTAGAATTGGGTTTTCGGTAACCACACAAAAGAGGTTGGGAACCACTGCCTTAAAGGGATGTGTTTCGATCGATTCCTTATTCATTTCTCCGTATTTCCATGCCCAGTTTTGTACAGAATTAATTCATGTTCAGTGGTACTGATTTCTCATCCACTGACAGAGCAGAACGAGACACTCGTCTACGGGAACCTTAGTAGCAACTACCCTGGCCATATTGCTACACTATTACACCGCTTCCCGTAACATTAACAAAGTTTGGTGAGTGACCGTCCTCCGCGTTTAGATGATGTAGTAACCCGTGGTCCAGACTTCACGTTAATCTGTGTAGGTTCTTTTTGCCATGTGAACCTGGCTATTAGAAAGGCGGCTAAATCCTGCAATGAGCAACAATGACAACGCGTGCAATAATGAATGGACACACGGTCAATGAGTTATATATATACACACAACAGGCTTAGAGGAAGTACATACTCACAGTTTCAAACTGTAAACCAGGGGTGACCAACCTGAGCGGTAGCGCCCACTAGTGGGCTCACATTAAAGGTAATTAAACATTTATTTCATTATTTATTTTATCGATTATGTTGATTTATTCTTTTTGATCTAAGGTGGGCGATAAGCTTTTTTAATTTTCAAAAAATCGTAAAAGTGGGCGGTGAACAAAAAAAAGGTTGGTGACCCCTGCTGTAAACGTTTGATCCAAATAAACTTATCATATGGACAATTTTTATTTTTAAATAATGATCTTTATAGTAATAATTAATAAGAGTGATTGACAGAGGTAAAACGTACTTGCATGAACCAACTTAACTATTTGATAACCAATTTAAACGGTCAATTCAACCATTCAAGTCTGTTTACAAGAAGAAAAAACATGGATCAAGCAATTATCACATAGTGAATTAACCATGTGGATTAGTTGTCAAATAGTTAACATGTTAACATGATGTACTATGGTTGTTTGAGAGCAAGCATATATATTTATATATTTAAACTGTTGTAGGTTGTCTCTATTGAGAAAAACACTTAATTGTAATGTAGTTATTCTATAGAACGGAAGCTTGGGGTATGAAAGAATTTGGCTTTATGGTGGGCATTTTTTTTTTTTTTTTTTTTTTTAGCGAGAGCTCTGACATATGGAGATGGGATATGAGGGTGAGGACTTCCTAATATATCACTGCTTGGAGAAATAGGAATGTTTGTGTTATTGAAAATTGTTAGAAGATAATAAGTTTTACTGCTAAATATGATGTAATATATTTTATGGTATAAAAGAATATCATATTTTGAGCTACCCACTCCGCCACTGAGGGAAGACTGGAACTTAGAGACCGTATTGTGGTTTTCTTAGATTCAAGAACTTTCGTTTGACTGAGAGGTTGGGTAAAAGTAAAAGGTTTATATGAAGGATTGAGTCATCAGCGTAAGAGGTGCCAGAGAGGAAACAGAATTGGAGTAAGAACAGACCCTTGAGGATTCTTGTCAGAGACAAGACCATCAACCACTGCACGTACTCTGCGATCACAGTGAAAAGATGAAAGAAGAGGGAAGCGAGGGGAGAGGCCCCAAGAGAATAATTTAGAAAGAAGGCATCAATGCCAAACTCTGTGGAAAAATTTGGATATGTTTAGTGCTGCTCTCTTAAAAACTGTCCGCTCTGTGTACCTTAGATCAGAGCAGAAAAAAGGAGTAAATATACTCTGGGTAGACCGAAGGTACACTGAAAGGTTTTCTTTAATCTCTGAAAGTGTACTCTTTGTATTTTTCATCTAGTTCTAGGAGACTCTGGGTAGACCGAAGGTACACTGAAAGGTTTTCTTTAATCTCTGAAAGTGTACTCTTTGTATTTTTCATCTAGTACTACGAGACACCGCTTGTCAAGAAGAAAACCGTTTCAACTACTCTCAATCGACTATTGACTTACTTTATATGTATATGCTCTTGAAGTACTTTATATTCTACGGAATATGTTCTGTTGTTTTGCTCTGTTCGGATATTATTAAGGTCCATATAGTGGACAGTTTTTAAAGTGTGCTATGTGTTTATCATTGCTTATCTATATTTCCCGGTGAATTAGGAGAGAGAGAGAGAGAGAGAGAGAGAGAGAGATTAGCAGTAGAGCGACATTGACGGAGGCCATACGGCCGGTCATAAATTAATATTTTTATCTTACCAATAACTGAGGTAAGAAAAAATTCAATCGTAATTTTAGCGATCTGATAGATTACACTTTTCGGGTATGGCATTAATGTTAGCAGCTTTCCAAGAAAAGTAAAACGAGGAAGAACGGAGGCATAAGTGGAACAGTTTGGAAGGAACAGAAGTAAGCTTAGGAGAAAAGGTTTTCAAGACGACTGGCAGAATTTGATCGAAACCTGAAGCTTCAATTATATTTTGGGAAGGATATGATTAACCCCCCCTCATTTTATTTGTAAGTCTGAAATACAGTGAGCTCTGGTGTACAGAAAGGAGTTCATCATGGAGGCTGGAATTAGAAGCAAATACTTGAAACAAATAACTGGCTTACTACCAATAGAGCTGGAAATTATTGAGCTATAATGTGGCATAACGGGGTATGGAGGAGTGACTACTGAAACTTGAGTTAAAGGCTTTTAAACTGGACAAGACTATTTTATTATCGTTAGGACAACTTAAGTTTCCTGGATTGTTTGATGAAAAAGTTGGACTTTACTAATGCGACTGTTATTTTAAAGTAGTTTCTTGCGTGATAATAGTAATTTTAACTTGAGGGGCTCTGGAGAGGCAGTAATTCTTAATGCTATTTACATTTTTTAAAGGGGATGGCACAAGAGTGGTTGAACGATTGCTGGGAGGGTTTTCTTTTTAGGAGGAGGAGTGAAGGTTTTATGGGGAATAAATTTATTCATGTCCAAGGGCAGTGGCGGCTCGTCGGTAGGCACTGCGGAACTGCAGTACCCCTAATTTTTTTATTTACAATTGAATAATCAAGAACAATATAAGGATGAGCTCACTGAATAACTTTTTCAATAACTTTTGAAACTTTTATTCATTGCTCAATGCTCATCCTTTTATTTCAGTAATTATTTCAACCCATTCTTAGAGACAGCACCCCTAGAATTTTTAGTCACGAGCCGCCACTGTCCAAGGGTAAGAGAAGTAAAATTTACGGAGAACGTCTAAGTCTGCCCTTTTGTAGTGCCATTTTGCCAACACGACGACGGGTTCGGTGGAAACGGTCTCACCCGGAAAGACATGCATGTGGTAACAGAAATGATGATGCAGTGATCAGCCAAACCAAAAGGATAGAATACATTAATTGTGAAAGAGTTGTCAAGTGCTGTAAGAAATAAATAATATATATTATATAGCCTATGAAGTTCAGGAGAAATTGTAATTTTCCGAACTACATATAGAAGGAGCGGCATTTCTGTTAATCTCTTTACACCCACAATTCTTTGCGTCTAGGAGAATTTGTCTAAAACAATTCGTCTAAAATACAATTTGTCTAAATCAATTTGTCTAAAACAATTTGTCTAAAATAGTTTGTCTAAAATCAATTTGTCTAATAACAATTTGTCTAAAATACAATTTGTCTAAAATAATTTGTCTAAAATACAATTTGTCTAAACAAACAATTTAATATAATATGGCATACAATTGTGCCTGATGTACAATGCTATTTATTACTTGCCACGCCCCATCTTAAAAGGTTACCTCTTGTGCGGAATAATACATCGAAATAGTTTGTCTAAAATAGTTTGTCTAAAATAATTTGTCTAAAATACAATTTGACTAATAACTGAAGATAACTAGAAATGCATTTGTCTGCTTGATAAATTTGGAGTGAGGATGAAAAGATTGAAAATGGGTTGATTTTATTTCATAATATACCTAACCTAACCTAACCTAACCCGGGTTATGGGTTCCGGGATAACTGATTTCGATGTACTATTCCGCACAGAGGTAACCTTTTAAGATGGGGCGTGGCAAGTAATAAATAGCATTGTACATCAGGCAACAATTTGTATGCCATATTATTAAATTGTTTGTTTAGACAAATTGTATTTTAGACAAATTATTTTTAGACAAATTGTATTTTAGACAAATTGTTATTAGACAAATTGATTTTAGACAAACTATTTTAGACAAATTGTTTTAGACAAATTGATTTAGACAAATTGTATTTTAGACGAATTGTTTTCAGACAAACTCGCCTGATTCGCAATTCTTTACCTTGTAAACCATAAACTAAGAAAGAAATGCTTCAGACAACGAAGTAAACCTTACCTTTTTGTTTATATTTCAGAAGAGGTTCTTGTTTGTCATCGCACTCAGACGGTGATTTGGAGGCGGACGTTGACAAGCCCCAGTTGTGCCCTGATAGTTCCTTCAGAGACAGTGTCTGTCAGGAGACATGAAGAAGAGCCTTATTTTTGGTTTCATGTACTCAAACAAAGGTAAATATTAGTAGCCTTTCTTTTCATTTATGACTAGTACATCATGGATGTACTGTAATCAAAATTTTACATTATAAATATCATTATAACTTTAACATTATCAGGTGACAGTGTTTACATACAAAGTTTTTTCAGACTAACACCAAAATACTTTTAATGGTGTACATAGCTCAAGCCATAAAGTTTAATGCAAAAAAAGCTTTTAGCGAATTTGTACTAATAATATTTTCTCTTTGTATTTTTACTTAATAAAGTTTATACAGTTTCGTAAGAAAAGCGTAATGTTTTGAAATTTCATAGTCTGTATTTTAACAGACAGACGACTATCTAATGCTTGTAAAGATTACGCTAACGGACATTGTTTACTGTTTTTGCAATTTTGCTAATGCTTTATCGTAAAATAACGTTTTGGTTATAAATATTTAATGAGATTGCATCTTCTTGTAAGTACATTTCAACTTTACAAAATATTTGTCCCTAACTTCGGTTTTGAGCTTACTTTAATAAAAAACAAGCTATACTTTGGTTAACCTTGGTTTTGTTTCCGCCCGAATTGTTCATTCTGACGAAGATCAAGCTTGTCACTCCACCTTAAACCTACAGTTTAACGTGGAATCCGAACCACGCCGCACCAACAGCATAATGTCTTAACCACTAGGCTACTCAGTAGGGCGGCTCGTTTTTACACTTTTTTCGATATTTGATTGGGGGTAGTGCGGAAAAGTTGCGATTTGGAGAGAAAATAAAGTGTGTAAAATTTTTTTGATCTACGTCAATACCTTCCGGTGGCGGCGAGTCCTTAAAAATCGAAAAATAGGCCTAAAAACATAAAATTTTTATATAATTTTATATAATTTTTATATAATGTTCATTGTTCAATGACTGCTATTAATTTATTGAAGTCTATAATAGTGTTCTCAGGGTTGTTTGCACAGAAATATACCGGAATTAACATTTGTATAACATCTTGTTAAAACTTGCTTTAAATCAATATTTTGGATATTTTAACGGCTAAGACGCCACCGGAAGTTATTAACAGATTGTGCTGAAATTTTTATTGTTTATTTTGTAAGTCTTTAAAACCATTTTCCAATCTACCCCGTTAGGCCTATTTTTCGATTTTTAAGGATTCGCCGCCACCGGAAGGTATTGACGTAGATCAAAAAATTTTTACACACTTTATTTTCTCTCCAAATCGCAACTTTTCCGCACTACCCCCAATCAAATATCGAAAAAAGTGTAAAAACGAGCCGCCCTACTACTCAGGGTACCCATTTATCTACCAACCAATTTATTTATTGTTTGGAAGGATGAACAGCTGGGTTTTGCTGCGCGCCGCCTGCCGTCACCTGGTCTCGATCCCGAGCCCGATGATTCGAATAAAACAATACAACCCGTATAATATAATAAATATATAATATTTTATATATATATATAATATTCAATGAGCTTTTATTACTGTAATAAAAAGAGAATTGATGAGGGAGGGAGTTGGATAAAACAAGAGAAAAGATATAGCGGAAGAAGGAGTAGAGAAAGGATAAATCAACAAAACGAAATGGGAGTGTAACGAGAGAGGAAAGATACACGAATTCAACCAGACACATTCGACCATTTTTATCCAGTTTGAGAACAATCTCTCTTTGTAGGTGTGGTGATCGAAACCTACTACTAATATTGTGAAGAAGCTAGTAAGTAAGCCCCCCTAAAAAAAGATTATATCATCAGATGTCAACGACGGAAAGCTGCGATACCGTCTCGTAAGACGGAAGAGAGAACAACTCAACCGGAGTGAAGATACTGCAGTTTTATGTCACTGAATAAAACTCATTACGCTGAAGTGAAAATTAAATTTGGGAGATGCTCTTCTCACATTCCTTTCCCTTCTTGCACACTTCCTTAGCGTGGCCTATTTTCAATAATTATTATTTAATTTAAGAACATTAATTTAAGAACTTAATTAAAGAACAAGTATGACGGGCATAAGCCAGCGCACGTGCTGTAACATAATGACAGAAGTAAGTACGTCATAATTTGCTAAAATTTGAAAAAATAATTGTTCTTTGGTTGTAAAGAAACGAGTTACATCGAATATTAATTTATCTTTGCCCTTCATTCTTCCATTTGTCTGTTATTGCAGTGACAAAAGAAATTACTAAAATCAATACTTTTCCTCCCAGTTTTAGTCAGTTACTTTGTTTGTGTGTGTAAGGCTACTTGATACTTGCGTCTTTCTGCCATTGTACGCCAGCTCAGTGGATAACACCGCTTTCCCTATAATTGAAGTGCAGACACTGAAGTCAATGGTTTGACTCCCGATAGCGCTGGCTAATAATAATCCAGGAGTTATCTCATGGGCCGCGTTCGGCTGGCCTAATCGTTGCGCTATTTTCTGACCCTTCTAACCGATAATAATTATGGCACGCATAAATACACTGTTGTATTTGATGTTTCAACATCTTTAAGTTAGTGCAAAAGAAAGTTCTTACGCGTGATAACCATTAGCGATATGGCATCGGGATACATACTGTATCTATAGCTAGATATCGTACCGGGATAGGCCGGACCTTATTCTTTGTTAAAGTTTATGATAAAAAAAAATATTGCTCACGGAAACCACCATGGGAAACTTACAAATCGGTACCTTAAAATAACCAAGCTACTCCAAATTAAAAGAACTTTTTTATGATAAAAACGCTACTAACATTAACTAAACCATTTACATAAAGTTTTATACAAATTTCGAGTAAAGACAATCATTTTAATTTTTTATTAATGTTATATACGTCATAGAACGAAATGCAGATATTTTCTTCACCTTAATGGAACGCCCATTCCGCTAATTCACTCTGCCGCAACTCCCTCAAACTCTCGAACTCGTAACTGCAAACTCACTCTCTTTGTTAATGAGAAATTAGGAAAGTGTTTAAAATGCAAGTATTTGTGCGTCGAACTCAAAGAGAGCCTTCAAATATACTTTAATTAGAAAAGGCGATTGATGTTTCTTTATTAAAAATATTTGTCGGGTGCTTGAAAGGACTTTCAATGTTTGTTCGTCTTTTGTCTTCATTATTGCATTTCATTAATAAGAAGAGTAACTATTTTATTTTCACTTAATTTCAAGGATTTCATTATTATACTTTGATTGTCTAAGTTTAATTGTATTAAACACCTTTAAATTATGTATCGTAATTTTATATAGTATATTATTATTATTATTATTATTATTATTATTATTATTATTTAAAATGTGCTATTTCTTGATTTATAATTATTAAGTTTTCTTCTTTCTCCCAGATTTTTGCCCCCCCCCCTTATTTTGGATTTTGAATTGAATAACCTTTATTAATAAAATAAATATAATTTTACAATTTTTGTTTTTCTGTTAATGTAAATAATTGTGAAATTGGATTATTTATTTAATTTAATTTAGCCCTTATAAAGCTTTAGGCTTTACTGGGCTCTTATGCTTTTTCTAGCTCGTGTTTCGTTCATATCCATATGAACAACTTCGGAACGATTACTTTTCACTCACTGTTTTTTCCATTCTCATCCGTATTCGTGGTCCGCAAATGAGAATGCTTGAAGTGTGAATCTCAGATTTAGGAAAAGAGTTTACTGATTTGGGAAAGGAAAAAAAAAATGAGACCGTGACGTAATTAAACTCGAACTTGGAAAAAGTGGAAAATCCTATAATAGCGGGAAAGGAAATAGATCGATTTGAAAATTGTTTCCTTTGAAATTTTCACTCGTGGTTATCGCCGCCTTCTTGGACGAGGAATGAAATGGGAATAAATAACACTAAGTGAAAATCGACCTTTCGAAGCCTATTAGTAAGTAATTCGTTTAGGCGCGGAACAGTATTTATATGCGTTGAGGGCTTTTCTAAAGTACCAACAACTTCTTCTTTACGACAGTGACGCACCGCTTTATACAACTGGTTTCTGTTAAAATATTGCAATTTCTACTTCACAGCTTTGACCTTGTGTTACTTGATTTCGGAGAGGGTAACTGTAAAGCGTAGCGCAACTACACTATAGAGATGTCAGTATTCAAGAAAAGCTTTCAGCGCATTGTTTACGCACGATAGTACGTGGACAAATCTTTTTTAACTCCGACTAGCACTTCGCGGACGGCTCTTCTGAGGGCTATGACTTTTTTCTGAAGAAACTACGCCACAAGCACTTTGCACCAAAAGGTAGAGGACGTCTTCGCGAGTAATTTGCTGTAAACCCTGAACAAATTCGTTCACTACAAAAAAGTTTAAAGCAAAGTTTATTTGGCCTTACTTAGTTGTTCAACTAAGTAAACTGTCCGTCCGCGTGACGCTGGGCGGAGCTTATTCGTTGAGAGTTTTAAGCTGCGCCCAGCGTCATGCCTCTTGTCAGCAGCACGCAAAAAACAAAATTTTGGTTATAATAATAATCCTTAAAAAGAACAGGACAAGAATAACACAAAACATTTGGCGTTATAAATCAAAGTTAAAAAACAAAAAAATATTTAGCGGCAGCTTTGAAAAAGAAAACTCGTTATGCCCTTTAATGTCGTTTTGCAGACTCAGTTACCACATGTCATTCTATACACTGAGACTAAATTTTTCAACGAGATTATAAACGGTCAGTCATCGAAACACACCTGATGATTAATTCGTATTTAAAATTATGAACAGTGACCAATGTTAAGTAGTTATATATATATATATATATATATATATATATATAATATAATATATATATATGGGAATGAACTCAGAATGGTCCCTGAGTTTTTTATGATACACACAGACAGTGCATGGAACAAGGAACTCTTCTGGGATAATTAATCCACTATAGTCCGAATAAGTAATGGTAAATGACAAATACCATAGTTTTTCTTTTTCATGATGCTAGCCCGACGTGGGCAACGGGTCACTCGCAAAGAGGTCCCATAAATATAGCTTCCCTCACCAGCTATCTGCAAAGCAGACAGGATCCAGCTTTGGGACATGGATCTAGGGTTTAAAGCACCTAGCCATGCTACATTTAGAACCTCAATATAAGCAAAAGACTCGCTGCCTTCACGTCAGATTGAATGCATCAAAGAAAAAGAAAAAGGAGTAACTATTATATTTTTAGCCAAAAACCAAAACTTAAACCTCAACTGGCAGAATTGAGCGTCCACTTTTCAAGGCACATAACATGTCCGTTTCAAGATGGGAATGAACTCATATTGAGGTTCTAAATGTAGCATGGCTAGGTGCTTTAAACCCTAGATCCATGTCCCAAAGCTGGATCCTGTCTGCTTTGCAGATAGCTGGTGAGGGAAGCTATATTTATGGGACCTCTTTGCGAGTGACCCGTTGCCCACGTCGGGCTAGCATCATGAAAAAGAAAAACTATGGTATTTGTCATTTACCATTACTTATTCGGACTATAGTGGATTTAATTATCCCAGAAGAGTTCCTTGTTCCATGCACTGTCTGTGTGTATCATTATATATATATATATATATATATTATATATATATGCACACAAAATCTCTCAATGGCGGCTCGCAAAGCTAGAATCTTCAGTGGCATTGGTTCGAACCTCACCGAGGTAAATTTATTTCTGATGTATTTAATCTTAAAATTTAAGTTGCTGTTACTATGTTGTTTCGAATTAACATAAAACTGATATGCATGTAATTACACTCGATTAATCAAAATAAACTGAGATGGTATTTAATTGACATTTCCTCAAATAGATGGCGCCACCCCCTTCGACTAAATTATTTTCAAAGAATCAGTTCTCCGAAAAGTATTTCATCAAGCATCGAAGTTTGATGAAAATACTGTTATCACCTGAGGGCACTTGTTTGAGAAAAGAATTCCCGCAAATTGATGAAAATTTCAGTCCCAGTGTACAGGGTGTTCGAAGAGTCCCGTCACCCCCTACAAAATGTACATATTGTAATACCAATTTTATTTTTGTGTAATTAATTGTATTTATATGTGGTAGGTGTAATTTAAGAAACAAGTCACTAGCAGCAATTACTTTAATTACAGTAAATACAGTTACTAATTACAGTTATTAATCAAGAATATCTGTGTGCGCACCATCATTTTCATTACAAAGGATTATGCGCCTCCATGTGCAGTGTGAGAATCGACGCAGCATTGCTGGAGTGACTGCACCAAATGCATCTCGAACAGCGTGTTTCAGTTCTTCTTGTGCGGTAACGCACCCGGGATACGTTCTGATTGACGAAACCCCATAACGCATTGTCACATGAAGACAGATCTGGACTTCGGGGCGGCCACTGAAAAGGGGCAGGTAAATGTTGCGAGCCACGGCCGATCCATTTTTCTCTGAACACTTCGTTGAGGAATTCCTCACATTAATGGCAAAATGAGCCGGAACCCCGTCTTGTTGAAACCATACCCGACCAAGCAGCCCTAAACGTTCGAGCTCAGGCACAAACCAGTCCCGTAACATGTTGAGGTAGGCAGTTTGGTTGACAGGACCCTCATAAAAATATGGACCGAACAAGTTCCTGGCAGACACTGCACCCCATATCATCACGTGCGGTGGATGGTGTTCCAGTTCCTCAAAGAAGTGTGGATTTTCCTTGTTCCAGAAGTAAACATTTCTCATTTTGGCGCTACGGTAAATTGTACACTCGTCAGAAAAAATCACCGTTCCACGTGCAGGAATTGTTGGAAAAACGGTCAAAAATCGTTCACAGGCTTCATATCGTTTCTGCATGTCTGTATCGCTTAATTCATTAACAAATGACGGGCGGTATGGTTTCATGCCGAGATCTTTTGTCATGTGATCTCTCATTGTGGACATAGGGACTGCAAGTTCTTGTGATCGTTTCCGAAGTGATTTTTTCGGTGAACGAGCCACCGATGCAATCACACCTTCACATTGTTCTACTCGCGTTGTTGGTCTTCCCGACCGTGGTCTGTCCTTGATGGAGCCAGTTTCAAACAGTTTTTTCTCCCAGCGCAATACTGTCTTGTTTGGTGGTTCATCCTTATTGAATCGTGTGTTGAAATCGTTCTGGATATCATGCATCGTTTTGCCAGTATGTGACCTTTCATGAGCCTATGTGCTCATCACTATCCTTTCCTCCAGAGTGTAAGTGGACTGGTCTGCCATTGTTCACACAACTCTAATACCTGGAAAAGAAAAAAAAATGTCAATGAATCACATATAAATTCAATTAATCACACAAACATAAAATTGGTATTACAATATGTACATTTTGTAGCGGGTGACGGGACTTTTCGAACACCCTGTACATGTTAAAAGCTGCCGCTAAATATTTTTTGTTTTTTTAACTTTGAATTTTTAACGCCAATTAATTTTTGCTTGTTATTCTTGTCCTATTCTTTTTAAGAATTATTATTACGCGCATAAAAAAGATTTGCCTTTTTTGCAGGACGCATTTTTCAAACTGATATAAGTATCGTCGCTGATATCGTCGCTCTCTTAAACGAATAATTTATATACAAACAAACTTCCAATATGATGGACGAAATGTCAACAAACACAAAATATAGGAGAGAAAACTGGAGAAAAATGATGGAATCTGCTGTATTATTATTATTATTATTATTATTATTATTTGTTGTAGTAGTAGTAGTAGTAGTAGTAGTAGTATTTAATGCAAATTCTGCATTTTAGTCTTTTGAAGGATGTTTAATAGTGTTTGTACTAATTTTCACTCAATGAGTTTGGAGAAAAATATTAGGATGATTTTAATAAAAAATCTAATTTATTCATGAAGATGTTTCGTTTATCAAACATGTGAACATCTTCAGCTGTAAGCAACAGTTAACTTCAGTATACATACTCAAAGTTTTTATATAAAACAAAATAGAAATAGATATTTTAAATGGCCATTTGTTTTTGGTAGATTTCTTTGTGTTTGATTTTTTTGGTGAGAGGATTTGTGCTGGTTAAGAATAATTCGGTGGTTCTCAACCTATTTTTGTATGGTTACCCAAAACCAATTCTAATCCAGCTGCATTACTCCAATCATTAGATATTATTTTTTATAACCTCTGGATTATCACAATATTATATTTTAGAATTTCTGGATCGCGTGTCATCACCCCACAAAATAGTTCTCATTATCCCAGCTGGGTAAATTACCCCTAGAGTGAGAACCACTGTTTTAGATGATTACCTTCGGGAATTTTTAAATTTCATATATATATTGTTTGATTTCTACTGTAGATGGTTCATAAATTTTAAGAAACATCGTTGGTAGTATTTTCCTTCCGGTCGGAGTGACAGTGCTCATGATTTTTGGCTGCGTTTCTTGTTCGGAAGTTACCTGTATAAGTCAACTGTATAAGTCGACTTTGTTAACACTTGAGCATTTCCAACGCGGACGACCAGACAATATTCTATTTATTTTATGCTATAGCTATAAAAGGTAAGAAATAATTATATAAAAAGTGATTCTACAGTATCAGTGCTACCTACAGGCTAGAGAGCTAATTATTGGTAATGGATAAAAATGCCACAGGTAATAATATAATGATGTAATACACTGAAAATAAATTTAGGTCACTGTAATTTAGTCAACGGACGCATTCAGTTTCAAAACTGAGCTTGTGAACGATGATAAAAGTAATGCGTTTCATATTGAGATTAACTGTACTGTAATTAGTACATTGTAAAGAGTCTAATATAAAATACTTAGAAAATATAAAAGGAGGAACATACCACTTTTCAAAAGCAAATATCGTAATGATTTACTGTATGAATGTGATTCATTACATTTACTTACTGATACTCATTAATAAATAGTCTTCTCAGCTAGAATCAACTCTTTAACCCTCTAACGCCGACTGGGTCGAATACGTACCGTTTCAAATACACGCATTTAGACTTAACCCTACAAAAACGTTCGGCATTAACGGGTTAATGTTTACAAAAACCGACAAAGTTGTAAACTTATTCGAAAAGTTTTCAAACAAATTTGCGAATTATTATAAAAAACATAATTATGAAATTACCTTATATTAGCACGTTAAATTGTTATTTCGTTACATTTGTAATTTTTATATTTGTATTTACATATGTATTTGTTACATTTGTATTTGTTGTATTTGTTACATTCGTATTTGTTACATTTGTATTTACATTTGTATTTGTTACACTCGTATTTCTTGTATTTGTTACATTCGTATTTGTTACATTCGTATTTGTTACATTCGTACTTACATTTGTATTTGTTGTATTTGTTACTATTTGTATCGTATTTGTTATATTTTTATTTTTTATAATAAAACGGTAACTAAAATACTTACACATTTTATATATATACACACGTGATCAAATTACTTTTTTGATTCATTGCATTTCCTTAACAGTAAAGTGGTTAGATATGTCAGTAAATCCTAGTTATTAGTGAAAGCACTATTACTATATTGATACCAATAGTCAGACTAGTCGTGTGAAATGTGTAAGCATAATCAGGTATACTGTTTTTCATTATTAGTCAAATGCACTAGGCAGACATTGCTAAAAAGTTGTATGACTTTCTTCATTGGTTTGTGAACTTGTTCAATTGACTAGTTTCATATGTAACTCCATTTAACTAATAAATTGACTAGTTCAGCGCGAAAAGAATTACGGATAATTTTACTAAAAGTAAAGGTGGTCAGTCGACTAATGATTCCGTGACATTGTTCTGTAATGTTGGGGAGATGGTTAAGAGCACAGTAATTTAATAACGTTTACTGTATATGGAGTGACTAGGAAATTTATTCAGAATTTTTCCTCTATGTAGGTAATAATGCCAAAGGGTAAAAAGGCCATAAAGCAAAATTGTTATAATGTGTATATTATACAGTATTAATATTAATACTATGTTAGTATTAATATAGTATTACTTAGGTTCACCTAATCTAATCTAATCTGATCAAACCTAACCTAACCTAACCCTACCTATGGTATTATTTATTACCCATGACATTCTTACCTCTGACATTTTTACCGCACATCGATTACCATATCGAACCAGCCAAATTATGAAGAGTTTCAAGGTTATTATAAAGAAGACAAGGCCTTTAGCATAGTCCCTAATGACTGTTAGACAATTTGTAACTTATATTAAAAATATGAGTGACCATAAATGATAATCTTCTAGCCTTTAGAAGTTTAGGCTATAAAAAATGTCATATTTGACACAAGATAAATCATTAATATTTAATATACAGTATCATACTAATATATATATATATATATATATATATAAACACCTAGCTTGCACAGTTTATAACACTAGGCTTACATACACCCTTGGATAAAAAAAATGTTATATGTTTAAAGGTGTAATCAATGTACACTCAAAATAAAACTTTTTTTAATTCAAATGAAGAAAGAAGTTTTTCCTTCTTATGGTTATCAAAACTTCTTTTTAGATGATAGAATAATTTCTTGTTATATATAAAACTTCTTTTGGTAGAATGTGTAAGTCCGTTAATTATTATTGACATCATTAGGACGAACCAATTAATGGACTTACATCTGTTCCAATCGTTACACACACAAATATTACATAAAAAGACTCAAACTGTACGACCATAATACCGTGCTTCCGCAGTCAACTTTTCGGTTAAAAAGTGAACCTTCGCCTATTACTGTAACTCCACATAATCGATTAATTTTGTTTTATTTTATAAATTTGATAAAAATGTAAATTAATTTTAATTATTTTAATTATATCTCTTTTTGTATGGTTTTGGCTCTCTTCTTCTGCTATGGGGAGGGGAGTGGGGGGCGTTTTGGCCCCTCCTTCCTGTAAAGGAAAAATATCATGTACGTGGGATGTGACCCCACTACCTCACCAAAGAAAACCCCAGAAAAGCGTCATAATCGCTGAAATCTGAGATATAAGTCGAGAGTCGAACCAAGGACTATCGGATTAACAACCCGACATTTTACCATTAGACTCATAAACTCGGATACCAGCAATCCAGCATCAAACGAAACTTTGTTTTATTGATAATAGGTAGCAATAATAAGCAACATATTGTCGCTTAATTAAAAAGAATACCGCTTTTGTACGTTTAAGTAGGTATACAATATACATATATATATTTGTAGAGATAGGTTGCAGAAACATAATTACTAGATAAATCCACACGTAATCCCCCACATCAGGGATTTAATATCCTTTTCCAGCTATTTCTCGTCATGTATATTTACCTCTTATCAACATATTCTGAAGGATAAACTACACTTTTAATTACATTTAATCTCACGTAATGTTTTCATTGAACTTCACTGTCATTTCTCGTCGTATTTGAAGTTCAAATATCGAGATATCAAGCAATTACATCTTACCATCTTTTTTCCTCCTCCCTTATACTCGACGGAACTCAGGGTTATAAAACGCATCTTCTCTCTCTCTCTCTCTCTCTCTCTCTCTCTGCGTTTCCATCTATGCATAATATCTATCTATCTATCTATCTATATCTATCTATATATATATATATATATATATATATATATATATATATATATATATATATATATATATATATATATATATATATATAACACTAACATAATAATATTAACTAGCATTTCTTGTCTTCTTAACGACTCGTTTCGGCTGCTAGATTTTGTGTGCACATATATAAAATCAGCTGCCCAAAGACCCAAGGAACACGAACGGTGTTGCAGTGGACATCTTCAAAAGAAAATTAGACGCCTGGCTCAGAACAATCCCCGGTGAACTGGGTGTACCTGGCTACGTGAGGTGGAGAGTACAAGAAACCAACTCACTTCTTCACCAAGCCAACTTGAGAGGAGGGGCGACAAGCTTGACCTTCGTGAAATGAGGACTCATCGCATGGAACCTTTGAAAGGTTGAAAGGTTGAAAGGTGTATATATATATATATATATATATATATATATATATATATAATTATTAAAGACCGGAAGTTCAGGCACTAAAAAACAGTGAAATAGGCAGGCAAAAAGGCAGAATAAAACATGGAAATAGGCAAAAAAAGGCATTTATTTTTAAATCGAAATTCATTAAATAACATGAGCTAAAACTATAGGTAAGACATCTCCATACATTAATAAAATAATGCTAAATAAATCTATGAAATATAGCTTTATTCATTTGATTGGTTACACATTACAACAAGCATTTTTTCCAAATTTTAAAACGTTAGATTATGTCTACGATCAGTTAGCAAGTGTTTAAGAAGGGAAAATGATCTTTCAACAACAACTGATGTGATTGGTGCATACTTAAAACATGCTATAATTTCTGAGTTTAGATTTGAAACGTCTACATCACCATCTCCTTCAAGGACTTTTGCAATGTTCTTGATTTAAGCTAGGTCAGCATTACCTGAAATTACTTTTTCACACTTCTGCTGGACAATTTTACCTGTGGCACCGAAACTTGATTAATTTCCTCAACTACGTTTATAAAAATGCCCAATGCATTTACCAAGGTTTGGTTTCTTTCTTCCAGTGAAGTTATTGCAAGTGGTAAATTTGAAAAGTTGGCATTAATGAATGCAAGATCATTTTGCAATGACTTCTGCATGAGAGATTTCATAATCTTGATAGAAGATGCATCCTCTTCATCAAAACTTTCTACAATGCTCTGTACTGTGTTGTAATTTTTACAACAGTAAAGTGCGGCATTTATCCAAGTTCCCCATCTTGTCAGTACTGGCTGAGGTGGCAGTGCTAATCCCGGTGCCTTTTCTTTGAAAACCTGGACTCGTGAAGGAGCTTTGAGAAATACCTTCTTTCCATTTGAAATCATCTTGTCAACATCAGAGAATAATCTTCGTACCTTTTCAGAAACTCGGTGGAGTGCATGAGCTAAGCACGTGAGATGTAGCATTCTGGGGAAAAGAATTTTTAAAGCCCCAGCTGCTTTTTTCATGTATGGAGCTGCATCAGTTATGAAGAGAAGAACATTATTGTGCTTTATTCCTTCAGGCCATAGTAATGCAAGTGATTTGGTAAAAGTCTGAGCAATAGTTGAGCTGTTTGTTTTATCAAGTAGCTCTGATGCTAACAAATAGATTTTTGAGGGTTGGTCACTCTTCATAGTTCCAACTATTACATTGGCAACAAACCTTCCAACAGAATCGGTTGTCTCCTCTATTGATACTCAAATGTATTTGTTCTTAACTCCATCTCTAATATTTTGAATAACAATCCGATAGATGTCTTCTACATAGGTCTTTCTTAATGACGACTCGCTAGGAATGCGTTCATTTGTGTACTTCTCCAAGAATTTTCTCAGAGACGGATTTTCTAGTTTCCACAAGGGACTGCCAGCATCAACAAATGCTTTGCACAAGTCCATTGAAAATTGTGACTTACGGCTGGAGCCAGCAACGTAGTTAGTAAGTAGGCATGACTGCTCTCCTCCAAGCTTCCGTTTGTCAGCGGCACTTTTGTGTTTAGCTGTCTCTATATGTTGGATCACGAAGTATTTCTTCTCTGAATTTATTGCCTTTTCACAAGCTTTACAGAATAATATAGAGCCGTCAGTGGAGAACACACTGCTCCCAAATTGCTGAACATAATCATTTAGTTTCTTAGAAGAAGATGCTTTAACTTTAGACATTATCACACGTGCTCACTCATGCAAACAAACAGTGACTGAAAACAAATATGCAATGCTGCCATATGTACGACATCTGGAGAAGTGGAGTTGCCAATTAATCATTAGAAGTTGCTAAATGTGATAATTTGGTAAAAAAAAAACGAAACTCTTCATTCAAAACAGGTGGAATAGGAAAATTAGGCTCTTCATATCGAAAAAAAAGCATTCTCACCCAAAAATGAGTAAAATAGGCAAAAAAAGGCATTTATGGCATTTTGCCTGAACTTCCGGTCTCTAATAATTATATATATATATATATATATATAATATATATATATATAGTAAGAAGTGTTTCGCTTTAGTAAGTCATTTTAGTCTCAGAGTTGAGGTTAAACAAAAACATTTTTTTTGTATATAGAATGCCAATAAGGTTTCTTACTAAACCACCAAAGCATTTTTTTTTTTTTTTTTAAATGAAAGCCCCTCTTTATGCATATTTTTTTTCAGTATTGTCCTCATCTTTTTATCTTTATATCCTCTTGGCTCTGACTAACCAAAGGAATTATATATATATGTATGTAAAGTGGTTGGTAGATAAATGGATACCCTAGGTGGCCTAGTTAAACTGTAGGTCTAAGGTGGGGTGAAAAGCTTGACCTTCGTTAGAATGAACAATTCGGGCTGAAGCTAACCAAAGGTTAAGGTTATGTATGTATGTATGTATGTATGTATGTATGTATAAAAGGGATCGCTTCTAAAAAGACAAATCCTCAATTCCATCAGGAACAAGAACAGAGAAAAGATGTAACCATCTTTCTCGACAGACGTTTCGGATTTGCTGCCAATTTTCGAGGCTAAAATTACAAGAAAATATGATTAATTAAAACAAATGTGACCTTTAAAAACGCTGCATAGAAGGTGAAATTTTAAATTTTCATCACTATACAAACCTTCGACACACCTTATCTCAGTTCTGACATTGATGAAAACTGAACCAAAAGGAGAAATTAAAAAAATTATAACGGTTCATAGATTAGGTTATGAGGAGAGGAACGGCTGAGAAGGAATCATGATTGAGTGTGGGTTGGTTTTCCTGATAAAGAGAGATTCTAAAATTCTAAGGTCGAAACGAGATGAATGAGTGGCTAAAATGTTAAAATCACTAAAATTAATATACAGTGTGTATATATATATATATACTGTGTGTATGTGTGTGTGTATATATATATATATATATATATATATATATATATAACCCTTACCTTACAACCTTACAAAGGTTCCGCGCGATGATTTCTCATTTCGCGAAGGTCAAGCTTGTCGCCCCTCCTCTCGAGTTGGCCTGGTGAAGTAGTGAGTTGGATTCTTGCGCTCTCCACCTCACATAGCCAGGTACGCCCGGCTCATCGGGGATTGTTCTGAGCCAGGCGTCTAGTCTTCTTTTGAAGATTTCCACTGCAACTCCCTTCGTGTTTCTTAGGTCTTTGGGCAACTGATTAAACAGTTTTGGTCCTCTCACTACAAAACTATTTTCTTTCAGGGTTAAGGATGTTCCCTGTCTCGCCTTCAATTTGGGAATACGACACAGTCTACCGCTTCTACTTTCCATCGTTGTTTGGGGAGTTATGGGATTCAGAGTAAGATTAGGGACTAGTTTCTCCATTATTTTCCAAGTGTAAATAATGGAGTATCTCTCTCTTCTCCTTTCCAGTGAATATAGGTCTAGTTCTCGTAACCTTTCCCAGTAATTTAGTTCTTTGCACCCGTTGATCTTGGCTGTGAAGCTTCTTTGGATCCCCTCCTGCTGTCTAATGTCTTCTTTTTTATATGGGGAAGTTAGGACCGAGCAGTATTCTAATTTGGGTATGATCAGGGTTTTCAGTAGAGGAATCATTACATTCCTATCCCTTCGTTTAAAGGTTCTCAATATCTGACCCGTTATTCTCTTTGCTCTGTTTACTGCTATCTTATTTTGTGTTTCAAATTTCGCATCATCTGTCATTACAACCCCTAAATCTTTTGCTCTGGAATTTCTCTGAATTTCCTGTCCATTTGGGGTATAATATTCCATGCACTTTAGGTCTTCTCTTTTTCCGTACCGTAATAGCTGAAATTTCTCGGTGTTAAACTTCATATTGTTGTCTTCAGTCCACTTGTAGATTTTGTTTATGTCGGTTTGTAGAGATCCTATGTCTTCTGGGTTTCTTATTTTTCTACTGATCTTTGTGTCATCCGCAAAGGATGTTACTGTGCTGCCTCTGGTGACGTCCTATTCTATGTCAGTTAGCATGATTATGAAGAGTAGTGGAGCTAATACTGTTCCTTGTGGTACTGAGCTGAGGACCTCTGATTCTGATGAAGATACTCCTTGTACTGTAACGACTTGCCTCCGCTCACTAAGGAAATTATATATCCATTTCCCTACTTTTCCTGTTATTCTCATATATTTCAGTTTATGTATTATGATTCCGTGGTCACACTTGTCGAACGCTTTAGCAAAGTCTGTGTATAGTACAGCATAGTTTTCATTACTTTCAAGTGAATCAATAATGTTGTTGTAGTGTTCCATTAGTTGTGATAGGCATGATCTGCCTGATCGAAACCCGTGTTGGTTATCATTGAATTTTTTCTGAGTTTCCAAAAAGTCATAGATTTTCTGTCTAACTATTCTTTCAAATATTTTAGTGAGAAGAGATGTAAGCGATACTGGCCTATAGTTTTTGGCCTCGGATCGGTCTTCTCCTTTATATGTTGGGACTATGTTCGCGCTCTTCAGGATGCCCGGTATTTCTCCCGTGTCAAGTGATCGTCTCCATATCCAGTATAGGGGCTCAGCGATTGCATTCTTGCAGTTTTTGATCAATGTGGCATTCCATTTATCCGGTCCTGCCGCTGAGTGTGTTTTTAGTTTCCCTATGGCTTGTGTAATATCATCCGTCGTAAAGTCGAAATCCGTTATACTTTCCCCTTGTGGTTCTTCAAAGAACGCGTTTCTATCGCAAATCAATTTGTCAGTTTTTGGGATACTGAAAGATGATTCATACTGAGCTTTTAATATATCAGATACTTCTGTTAGATCATCAGTTAAATCACTGTTCTCATTTTTTAAAGGTCCGATAGTCGCTTGGTTTTTCGACTTTCTTTTTGCGAAATTATAGAAGTACTTTGAGTTAACCTTTATCGCTTCTATAGCGTCATCTTCTTTTTCTGTATGCTTCTCGATTTGTTCCTGTATGACGACATCGATACTTTGTAGTTTATCATTTAATATTTTTCTGATGTTGTTATCTTTACAATTACTTAATTTTGCAGTCACTCTTTTTCTCTTTCGGAACAATGCCCTCTTTTGTCTTTCGAACCTGCTTCTCTTTCCTCTTTGTTGTATCTTTGGGACATGTTTTTCCACAATTTCTAACGTCTTCTCCTCTAACGTCATTAGCATCTCTTCCGTTGTCTTGGCCTCGAAAATGGTTTTCCAATCTATTACTTCCATGCTGGATGTCACATCTTCCCAGTTTATAGCTTTGGAGTGAAAATTAAAAATTTCGAATTTGCTTCGTTCTGTTGTGCGTGTTCTTTCCTTTCCTGTTGCCATTATATTAGTTGTTATTTCAATGATATTGTGGTCTGATATCATAGATGGGGACATTTCTACATTATCAATTAGATTACTGTTGTTTGTGAATACCAAATCTAGGCAGTTGTTTTTTCTTGTGTTTTCTGTTATTTCTTGCGTTAACATAAATTCATCAGCTAAAGCTAGTAACATTTTTACCTGCTTCTGGTCTTCTCGTGTGCCCCCCTTGTCCTGGTGGATACATATATTTTTTCCTATCCTTTTATATTTCATGAATGGGAAATTAAAATCACCACAGAGAAAAATATTTGGGGTTGGAGAGTGTAGATCTTTTACTAAGTTTCTTACCTCTGTAATGGAATCTGAAAATTTTGAGGTTGGCGTGTTTGGGGGTCTGTACATTACAATTAGTACCATATTTAATTTTTCAATTTTTGCTGCTACACATTCTACGTAGTTGTTTGAGGTACTTATAGCCATTTCTGCTATGTGCCTTTCGCGTTGTAAATAGCACATCCTCCTTTACGTCTCACTGTTCTGTCGGCTCGGAGGATGTTATAGTTGTCAATTTGTATTTCTTTTTTGTCAGTACAGGACTCACAATTTTCACAGTTCGCCTGGCAGTCCTTTAGATGAGTTTCCGTGAGGCATGCAAAGTCTGCTCCGGCTTCTTGCATGAGTCCTTTCAGGTATGCAACTTTGTTCGTGGACTGGTTTGATTTAAGGCCCTGTATGTTGGCTAGGATTATTTTTATTTTTCTCTTTCTTTTTCGCATACAGGTGGTTCCGCTTTGTTTTCCGATGGGGGTGCTGGTTTCGTTGCCTTGTGGTCCTCCGAGAATTTACCTCTTTTTATCTTTGTCGATACCTGTTGTCCCGATAACGCATGAAGTGTCTTTGTTCGTACCTTCTGTCCGGCTCTCGGATTTCTATATTTATATTTGTCAGCTGGTTTTGTAATTGCTGGAGAGTATTTAGCAGCTGAAATGTGTTGGCTGCGTCTAAAAAATTTCCACTCTTCTTTGATGTTCGTTTTTTCTGTTCCCTCGGTGCGTTCTTTTGAGGGTGGTGGTATCGGCATTTTTTTCGTATTTGCAACTCCCATATCTTTCATAAGTGTTACAGACCGTAAGATGGTGGAACATGCATTTCTTATCAAACTTGCAATATCCACTTGTGTAATGCATTTTGCATAATGTGGGATGTGCATATATGCATTGCCCATCCCGATATCTGCAGTTTCCTTTTCCTTTCCTTATATATATATATGTAAAAAAAAAAATTATAGTACATTATTTCTTCTGTACATAATATCACTTTGTAACGGTGTGTGAGCAATTAGTTACGACTCACTAACACCTCAAACATAACTACTGCTCACTTAACGGGTTACAAAGTGATCTTCGGACATATATCGCCTGCGAAAAAAAGCATTTTAATTATTTGCAGATAGATCAGTATAGCTTTCAACCGTTCGTGTGTTACGCCACTTTTGCACGCACAGGGAGACCAATAAATTCAGTTTTGTTTAATGAAAGGTGCATTACACGCCTTTTGTCTATTATTTTACTCGTATGATAATCCCTTCTATGTTTATCGAGAAGCTTTCTATAAGCAAAACGAGACACATTCTAGCCTTGCGCCTAACTGGAATATTTCTTAATTCTTTAATACCACTTTCCTTAAGAACGTGGAGAACCCGGTATCTTTTTTATATGCGTAGGAGATAATGAAGTTTGTCTGTCTGATGTTTTTTGTTTGTTTATACACGCCTAAACGGCTAAGGTAATCCCCAGGGAAGGTTTTAGTAACACAAATGCCCCTCTCAGTCCCCTGGCGTTATGTTATAATGTAATGTTATAATGTTTCAGACCAACAAAGACCCTAGGATCCACTCATGGCTGGTCTACCTAACTGTGTTCGTAATTGTGTATTGTGTATGTCCTCCGTGGTGGCGGAGGGGACCTACAATTTTACGTGGGTTCCGAACCACAAGAACATAAGAAATTTATGTAACAACTGCCTGTACATTCGCAACGACCAATTTTTGCAAAACTAAATAATTATCAATTAAAAACTAATTAATTATCGATTTAAAACTAAAGATAGAATCTCTGGATCCAGAGGATCAAGTCATAATAGACTACTATCCACAAATATGTTCTAGTATATATATATATAATATATATATATATATATATATATCGTAAAGAACGACGCTTGTATAGGAGAATATTCCGCGCAAGATGAGAGCGAGAGAACGAAACAAATGAAAAAATGAGGTAACCACCCGGGAATCGAACCCGGGATTTTCCGATTGCCGGTCAGATATGATAACCATTACACCACGGGCCTCACTCAATCAAATGCCGTAATTCCTCTACATACGCGCAGAAACCAATGCCCCAAGGGGGCACCTCCCGCATGCCGTACATTATATACATTTAAACTGCAAACACGCAGTATAATTAACGTAAAGAACGACGCTTGTATAGGAGAATATTCCGCGCAAGATGAGAGCGAGAGAACGAAACAAATGAAAAAATGAGGTAGCCTCATTTAGAAACATCTCCGTATGATTGAACAAAAAAGGGCACTAATAAGCCCCTTTTTGTTTGATTTGAAAGTAGTGAATGTGAGTTTTATCGGTCATAACAACAGTGACTGAAATTGCTTTAGAGCTAAGAAATTTTAAAATATGAACGAATCGCGGCCATTGAACGAGAATATTGTTGATATTCAACGAGCGTAAAACAGCAGATAAGAAAACCGTTCGACGCATTATCATGAATTTCTTAAGAACTAGCATTGTTGTCGATCAAAGACTGTCCAGTGGGAGCGTAAGAATACCGTGCATATTGTATAGCCATAGCGCTTAGTGAAGAAAAAAAAATTAATATTGTTAGTGACACGTCGTTTCTCTAGAAATTTTCGGTAGGATCTCTGAAAACTTCTTTACCAAAGTGTTTCGTACAGCGTTGATTTTATTTTCACTACACTCAAAATAAACCCTTCTGAATTTAGAAATTATAACTTCTTTTTGACGGTGCATTCTAGAAGAAGTTTTTCCTTCTTTTCGTTATTAAAGTTTCTCGTCAGACGATAGAATAATTTCTTTTAATGATACAAAACTTCTTTAAATAAAATAAATACGATTTAAAACTTCTTTTTTGAGTGATTTGAGACAAAAGAAGATAATATTTCTACGTATAGAAGATTGCGGAAAGTCTTGTTTTCTGCGTACGTGTTCTGCGTAGTCTTTCTGCGCATTTATTGGACAATCTTTGTCCACCAACACTGCCAGTTCGTTCAAAATTTCTGATATTACTTCGAATAGTTACCCTATTTGGAGGTTTACGTTCGGTGAAATGTCGGCAATATTCTCTTTGAATGACCACAACTTTTCCATACTGATGCAACCATTTTAAAGTTAATTTGATTCCCTTTTCAGGCAATTCCGGACATCGTTGTTATGGACAATAAAACTCCGATTCAGTCCCTCCCCAAATCAAACAAAAACAATTTATTGATACATTTCTTTCAACCAATCTTTCTAAATGAGGTTACTGTTATATATATATATATATATATATATATATATATATATATATATATATATAACAGATATACCTTGGTTAACCTTGGTTTTGCTTCCGCCCGAATTGTTCATTCTGACAGAGGTCAAGTTTTTCACTCCACCTTAGACCTACAGTTTAACGTGGAATCCGAACCACGCCCCACCAGCAGCCCAGCGTTTTAACCACTAGGCTACCCAGGGTAGTCATATATATATATATATATATATATATATATATATATAGTGGGCGCCTCGGTGGTGTAGTGGTTAGCGTCGCTGACTACGAAGCCATCGGCCCCGGCTTCGAGACCCGACGGCAGCCGGCGCGCAGCAAAACCCAGCTGTTCATCCTTCCACACAATAAAGAAAGTGGTTGGTAGATAAATGGGTACCCTAGGTGGCCTAGTGGTTAAGACGCTGGGCTGCTGATGGGGCGTTGTTCGGATTCCACGTTAAACTGTAGGTCTAAGGTGGAGTGAAAAGCTTGACCTTCGTCAGAATGAACAATTCGGGCTGAAGCTAACCAAAGGTTAAAGTTATATATACCAAAGGCAAAGGTGTATATATATATATATATAGAGAGAGAGAGAGAGGAGAAACAGCAGTTTCTGATTATCTACTTTTAACATTAAAAAAAAATTGTACAAATTATTGTTAGACTTTTATCGTTTTCAAATTGGTAATTGTGGCTTTCATTGTACATATTATTAACAGTCATGGTCACACATGTAAAGTTACTGTACATTTACTGTACATACCGAGCAATTAATGTAATAATAATAATAATAATAATAATAATAATAGCGCTCCTCATTATTGAGACGACATTCTATGATAGTAACATCGGACAGAACATCCTTTAACAAAGTATTCAGCTCCACTCGCCCTTTTTCTTATCTACACCTAACTCTCTCTCTCTCTCTCTCTCTCTCTCTCTCTCTCTCTCTCTTTCTCTCCATAAACATCTACTCCTTTAATAATTGCCCCATTTCGTTTCCAGTTTAGAACGAAGATCCCATTAAATTAAATGACAGTCAAAGTTACTAAAAACTTTGCTTTCAAGGTATATTTCATTCCGATATCCATTATAATACTTGAATTTCTAATGAAATTGCCTTAATCGATTGATAAAGTATAAATGGGCACATTAGTGAAACTGAGTAATTGCTTTAAAGTTGAATTCTATTACTCCGAACTGAGCTTTTGATGTGTTTAAGGGAATATCGGAAGAGAGAATGATTGTGGATTAATATCGAAATTTGATGCTGGCTTCTGATGTGATTAGATCAATTATCTCATTATGGTAAAACATTAAATTTCCTATAAACGGATGAAATAAATATAACATGAATATAAAAGGAGCAAAGTTATCGATAGATATAAGGAAACGGGTAAAAATAATGTTTGGACATACAGTAGTAGTACGTTTATTATCTCTAAAACCAGACGAGTGTTCCTAGAAGTTAATGTGTGCAGTTACTTTTCATATAACGCAGAAATAATGGTTGGTTTGTTAGTTATTCGCAGTTTAACCAGCGTTGCAGCTATATACGCTTTCTACCAAGGAGGGGAACTACAGTTTAACGTGCGGGGACACTAAAACACGGCCTGTACAGTAGTAGGAAAACCAGCGTTCGTATAGCATAGACGCTAACACCATTTCGTCTCAAGCAAAGTGAAGACACTGAAATCCGGGGTTCGAATCACGATGATAATACAGAAGTTAGAGCAATGGTCCGTATTAGGCTGACTTGCGTAGTAGCTGTGCCAGTTTCTGGCCCTCCTCACTGAAGACAAAAAGTAGGAGATTGACGCAAAAGAAATATCATATATCACTGTTATAATATACAGTGCAGTAAGCAACAAATAAGTAGTTTAGGAATTTTTTTCGCAGGAAGGAGGGGCCAAGGGCGAATGCCCGCAAAAACGCCCCCCACACCCTCCATAGAAGAAGAAGAAGAAGAAGAAGAAGAAGAGAGCCAAAATTAAGGTCCAGGGTTTTCGAGATGTCTGGACACTGCGTTTGAAAGGTTGAAGGTCACAGACAGTGAATATTCATACGTGTGACGACAGAAATTCTAATTCGTAGCGTTCGCCCAGAGATCTTTTCATATTAAAATTTGATAACTTAAAAAATATAACTTTATCTTATAGATATGAATTTTATAAAAGTCGGTAGTTCGTTCATGCGCGCGCGCGCGTGTGTTTGTGTGTGTGTGTGTGTGTGTGTGTATGTCTGTGTGTGTGTGTGTGTGTGTGTGTGTGTGTACACATCTTTCATTAAATACATGATCACGTACTTAAAAGAGATGCGCAACTGAAAATAATAATGATAATTTAATAAAATAACTGTCCAATGGCGTAGATGTCCCAAGCCCAGGGTTGCAATGCTGTGAATCTTCGATCCACTTGTCTTAAAAGGAAGAACAAAAGTTTTCCTTTGAAGATGGAGGAAGTTATGGGAATGTTTTCAAAAAACGACTGGGACCTCTTTAAAGGAACTGTTATGTAACGCCTCTCGCGTATGTGAATGTAATTAAGTAATGCCAACTTGAAAGAAGACTTTCAATTTTCTCCAGAGTGGTTGGTATGTTCGCAACATTATATAATCTCAATGAAGGGAGCGGGAAATTGGCACAGCGCTCAAGCTAACTTACCAATATCATCAGGATTCGAAGCCCCGACCTCAAAGTTTTCACTTTGCTTATATATAGGAAAATGATGTTAACCACTGAGCTACTCGCACACTGGTATTTAGAGCATTAGGCTCGTGCATTTACTTAATAGAAGCCATGAGTTCGAGGTAGGATGAGTTCACATGCGAAGCTTAATTTCTTTATTTTGGCATTTACTGTATACAGTTTAATTTAGGGAGATAAATAAAATTACTGTCACTTATAATAATAATAATATATAATAATTTCATTTAATTACAGTTATTTCAAATAATTCTTTCTTCTTTAGTGTCTTTTTGAGCTGAAAATTAAGTTTTATATATATATATATATATATATATATATATATATATAAGGAATGAGTGGGTTTGCATCATATATATATACAGTATATATATAGTGTCCTGCCAGAATAAAATGAACACCCTCCCAAAGTAATGGAATAGATATATGGTATTGTCTTCTTGAAACATGATGACCTTCAAGTGAAGTTACCATTCCGAAATAAAGGCAGGAAGTTCTCAACTAAGATGGGTATGGAATTTTGTGAATTAAGACGTCCCTCTACGAACGCAAGGTCAGGTTTTTCTGTGTCAAATGCCTGCCCACACCACTGCCTACACCATAACAGCACAATTACCAAGTTTCACATTGGGTTGCATCAATACCAATTTGGAATTCGACATATCGCCACACTGGCCCGCACGTTCTCTATACCCGGTTCCGCCCTCCTGAAGCCAACTGCTAGAATTTTCTGAGAAGAGAAAAAAGTGCCAAAATTGATCGGATTTGTCTTTCATCTGCGTTAGGCTCATAGAACATTCTGCATAGACCGTTCTACATAGAGCTGGGTACAGACAGGGGCGTAACTAACGGGGGGGGGACGGGGGGACATGTCCCCCCAACTTTTGAACTGAGGGGGATAATATAGGTTTTGTTCTCCCCAACTTTTGATCTAAGTTAGCTTACGTGAAGGAAAATATTTAGTTCTTGAAATAATCTATGATGAGTAAATCTTTAATTATAGTAGTCCTATTAGTATGCTGGAAAGTATTACTGATTCAGTACTAATACTGCAGTGATAGATACTTTAATGAGACATCTAGTTATTTTTTACTTTAATTATTGCGTATATTGTTTTCCTTTAATGTTAAGTATATACTTGATATACATAAGGTAGTTGTGAAAATGCTTCTTTGATTTTCCTATTACTGTCATAAATATAGATCATTCTCTAAATCATAGTATTTGAAGAGCATCATTTTGGTCGCAAACACATTCTAATACTGATGGATCAGAGCTTTATCGAGACTCGAAAGGACTGGTATTTAGATATCATTGTTATATTCTACCGAAAAAATATGCCTTTGGAAGACCAAATTTAAGACATTACCTACAGAGGATAACAGCACAGAAATTGATCGCAGGATTTTTCATTATTATAGTTGCCCCCCCCCCCCCCCAACTTTTGAAAGCTAGTTACGCCTCTGGGTACAGAGGACGTGTAGCTAAGCGGAAGCCATTGCTCTCTGAGACAAAAAAAAAAGGGGGAAGCGATAGGATTTGTAGCCCTTAATTTATAGAAAACGAGATTAATTTTATCAAATACCCCTTTACTAAATTAGGTTGCCCTGAGACACTAAAAAATAAGTCGTTTAAATTCACCAAGGAGTTTTATAGTAATGCTCCACAAACTTCCCGAGAACAAAAATTACGGAGCAAGTGTAGTTTACGTCCCCCCTGTGGTACCTAATGTAGTTTACGTTCCCCTACATTATCCTAATGTAGTTTACGTTCCCCTATATTATCCTAGTGTAGTTTGCGTTACCCAACTTTGTCCGCGTATACCTAATCAAATAAAACGCTAAAACTAACGAAAATATTACGACCAACCTAACCAATCGTCAATTTATATATATATTAGTGGTGGACTGGATGTCAGTTTTTCAACACCTGCGGATGCGGATTTTTAATTTCAATATCCGCGGATGCGGATATTTAGTTAAGCTATCAATATAATATAGAATTATGAATATATGACATAATTTTTCAAATTTCGTGATATTACTATTATGGCAGGCAATGCATAAGAATTAAAATTAATATTAATGTTTTCATTATGATAAAAATAATAACTTTCTCAAGAGTTTCAGCCACAGAAAATTCAATGAAACAAGTTTCATTCAATTTTCTGTGTTACCAGCTATTTATATTTCCAGGTTTATATATTTGTTTGTTCATTAATAACACTGGTATGCATCAATTTTGCTGTCAAAGGTTTTGTAAGTGATTCTTATAGAGTGTTTCCTGCTGATTTCGAATCTGCAATCCGTTTTTCTCAATCAGCTCAGGTTATCCGGCTATGGCCTCATAAGTAAAATAGAATTTTTCGTGATTTTGTCAAAGCGGAATTGGAACAGTAACATCTATCATCACTTGTTTCACTTGTATAATATCTTTTTTTACTTTTCAGGCATATAGATAAAATATTTCATAATGAATAGAGCGTGTAAAAATGATCCCAATAGATTCTGCTACATATGTGGGACGGTTACCATGCCAAATAACCAGTCCCAAATCACTAAATTTGTGAAGACAATGTATAGAGCATACTTTGAAATTAAGCTAGGGGACCAGGACAAAAATTTCGCCCCTCATATGTGCTGCAAGACGTGCATTGAAATTTGAGAAGATGGAGCAAAGGCAGAGCGAAATCTTTGCCTTTTGGAATTCCCATGATTTGGAGAGAAGGAAAGGATCACGTGACAGATTGCAATTTCTGCATGACAAACCTCCAAGGTGGGCTTATAAATTTATTTTTCTTAAATATTTTGAAATCCTCGTATGAAACTTGACATAATATTCACCATAATGTAATATTCACCATATATAGCATAATATTCACCATAATGGTAATCATACATTTACATATACATATTGTTATAGAAAATACATTTACACATACATATTGTTATACAAGTTACATTTACATATACAATGATTGTATATTTTCTTTCTTTTTCATTAATATTGTCCCCGAAGGAACAATATGAATGAAAAAGAAAGAAAATATACAGACTCCATCGACCTATTTCATATCTTACAGACCGCAGCCTTCCCTCACGAGCCGCCACTGTCTGAATGCTTCTTTTATTTCATATGCAAGTTTTATATCCATGTTTCTGTGTTTCTATTTTCAGGAGTTAACAAGAAGAATAAACACATTGTTGTATACCCTGACATTCCTTCTGCTATGAGACCTGTACCCCATGGTCCTGGAATTCCAATACCCGACCCACCTCAAACCTTGGACTTCGATGATTCTGATGATGAATCAATGACCAATGCCAATGACCAGTCCCAGTCGTATATACCTCAAAATACCGCTTCAAATGAGCCGAGGCCTCTCAACCAGGCCAAACTTAATGATCTTACCAGGGATTTAGGACTTTCCAAATTAGCTGCCGAGATCTTGGGCTCACGACTTCGAGAGGACAACTTGCTGGCTCCGGGAACAACATTCTCCTGGTATAGGAAACGAGAGGAAGAATTCCTCAAGTTTTTTGCAGTGCACGAAAATACCTCTTCCTTAGTGTACTGCTGCAATGTTGAGCGGCTAATCGAATCGTTGGGCCTGCCATATAACGCATCAGAATGGAGGCTATTTATAGACTCGTCTAAACGAAGTTTGAAAGCAGTACTTCTCAACATTGGGAATAGGGTTGCATCAGTCCCTGTAGCACATTCCGTACAACTTACAGAGAGCTACGATAACATGAAAATTTTACTGGATGCTCTCGTATACGACCAACATAACTGGAGGATCTGTGGAGATTTGAAGGTAATACTAATATCATAAGTAAACTATTGCTATTGACTATGTTGTTTTTCCAAAGGTTATTTGAGAGCGTATAAGAACACTTAACTTCCCCACAGAAGTGATACAGTCCAATGCATAGATTTTTTTATCTGATAGAACAAATTCTCTAAATTCTTTAAATATTTTCATTTTTTTTCAGATTGTGGCATTTGTATTGGGAATGCAAGGGGGATACACGAAATACCCATGTTTCCTCTGCAAATGGGATAGCCGAGCGGATGAGAAGCACTATGCACAGCGTGAATCGGCATCCAGAGAGAATTTTGAACCTGGGTCGCATAATGTCGTTTCAGTGCCCCTTGTACCACCAACAAAAGTTTTGCTCCCACCACTTCATATTAAGCTGGGCTTGATGAAAAATTTCATCAAATCAATGAATAAGGAGGGTTCAGCATTCCGATATCTCGAGAGTAAATTTCCTCATATATCTGATGCTAAACTAAATGCTGGGGTTTTTGATGGTCCTCAAATTCGAACTTTGATCAAGGATACTCAGTTCGAAAACGCAATGACTCCAACTGAGAAGAATACCTGGCAGGCATTCAAATCAGTTGTCACTGATTTTCTTGGCAAGCGTAGAAGTCCAGAATACGAGTCCGTTGTCGAAAACTTGATGGAAGCTTTCAAAGCTCATGGGTCGCGCATGTCCATAAAAATGCACTTTCTGTGGTCCCACTTGGACTATTTTCCTGAAAATTGCGGGGATTATAATGAGGAACAGGGTGAACGATTTCACCAAGATATCAAAATAGTGGAAGAGAGGTACCAGGGAAACTGGGATATCAATATGCTGGCGGACTATTGCTGGTGTTTGAAGCGAGACGTGCCCAAAGAAAAACACAGACGGAAAGCCAAAAAAAACTTCATTCCTTCCTCAATAAACTTTTTTCCATATTCATTGTATGAATAAAAGTATTTATTCACACAATGTTTTCATTTTTCACGAGTGTTCTTATAATATTACTCGTATCTACAGTGTTTAAGCTAAAAAAATCAATAAATTTGGGGATAAAATTGGACTTATAATAAATGGCCAATAGAGAAAAGACCTGACCTGATTGATGAAAACCAATGTCATTTTCGAATTCAGCATGGTCGAATTATATAATATGAGTTGAAAAAACCCTCACAGCAGACAAAAAAATTTCATATGCATACCAGTGATAATTAATACTTTACGTGAAATGTGCATGACTGGGCCTTATAAGCTACTTTATAAGCTAATTTAATTGTAAATTGCATAATTTATTAGAGGTAATATCCGCATAACATCCGCAGTCAGAAGTGCGGATGTTATGCGGATATTACCTCTAATAAATTATGCAATTTACAATTAAATTAGCTTATAAAGTAGCTTATAAGGCCCAGTCATGCACATTTCACGTAAAGTATTAATTATATAATTATTAATGAACAAACAAATATATAAACCTCAAAATATAAATACGTGGTAACACAGAAAATTGAATGAAACTTGTTTCATTGAATTTTCTGTGGCTGAAACTCTTGAGAAAGTTATTATTTTTATCATAATGAAAACATTAATATTAATTTTAATTCTTATGCATTGCCTGCCATAATAGTAATATCACGAAATTTGAAAAATTATGTCATATATTCATAATTCTATATTGTATTGATAGATTAACTAAATATCCGCATCCGCGGATACTGAAATTAAAAATCCGCATCCGCATCGGCAGGTATTGAAAAACTGACATCGGGTCCACCACTATTATACACAGTATATAAATTGACGATTGGTTAGGTTGGTCGTAATATTTTCGTTAGTTTTAACGTTTTATTTGATGGATTCATTTAAAAAATGTCTCTTGAAGATCCTAGTGTAGTTTACGTTCCCCAACTTTGACCTAGTGTGGTTTGTGTCCCCTTTTGCGTCAGGGGGACGTAAACTACACTTGCTCCAAAATTCCTTTAGTTTTACCTACAGAATGCAACATGACAAAAGAATACTTGAGTAACTCTGTAAATTTACAGTAGCTACGAAGATAAACTGTACAACCATAAAGTAACTTCGCAACGACAAGCTCTGGTTTACCTCAGATAATGCCGAGATTTATAAAGTTCCATGTAGAAATTGTCATGAAGTTTATATTGGGGAAACTAATAATTTTGCTGACAGAAGCTGTAAACATAAATATAGCCTCAGAATCGGCGACCCCAATTCAGCTTTGCATCAACATAGGACTAATTTTGGTCATCTAATTGATATTAACAACTCAGATCTTTATCTACGTATAAAGGGCATAAACAAGAGGACATTGATCGAATTTTTCTTAATTGAAAATATCGATAATTTCAATAATGATCTACATATCTACAGATCTGCAGAAGCTAAGGCTAACAAAGACCCTGAGATCTACTCTAAGGTTAGCTCGAGAGAAAGGAGAGAGTAGGGGGCTAAAAGAATAGAATAAGGGGTTAAGTAAGTAGCAAAACCTATCATTCGTGGGTTAACATTCATTCAGAAAAAGAGAAAGAAAGACTCACCATCATCATCCGCCGGCCACTGCCGACAAGTCGGAAAAGTAGTCGAAGAGAATAGGAAAGGGGTGAAAAATGAAAAGAAGTAAAATAAGAACGCTTACAAACCATGCAAACTACAGACATGCAATTAAAGAAGATAAGAAAAGAACAAAAAAAAAAGTATGAAGAGTATAACAAAAAGTGGGTTAGTTTACGCTACGAGCTACGTCTAAGTTCGTGTTAGTCTAATTTTTTTTTTTTATATAATTTTATTGCTGGCATATCACACGCTGGCATGTCACAGGCTGGCATTAATCGTCAACAGATTCATCCTCGACCATTACCCCCCAGAACTCCTGTTGCTAATTGTTTTATTTTTTTAAACGACGTTATTATTTTTAAAATGCCTATTTAAACGGTTTTAAACATATTAACGCTGGTAGAGTTCACGACGGACGCGGGAAGATTATTCCATTTGTCAATTACTTTAAACGTAAAAAAGTTTTTTGCGATATTAGTAATGAAACGTCTGCCACGTAATTTAAATCCGTTATTATGAGTATTGCTATTATCGAAAGTGAACAGTTTGTCAAAATTTACGTTATCGATTTTATTAACGATTTTGAAAACTTCAATAAGCTCCCCCCTTAATCTCCTAATTTAGAGTGAATGCAAGTCTAACTCTTTAATCCTATCTTCGTAAGACTTGTTGCGTAATGACGGAATTAGTTTCGTGGCTCGTCGCTGAACCCTTTCCAACCTATCAATATCCTCACGCAAATACGAGCACCAAAACTGAACGGCATATTCTAAGTGAGGCCTGACTAGGGACTTGTAAAGGGGCAATATAATATTCTTCGATAAAGGTACCTTTTACATTGATCCTCTTTTAAATCAAATTTTAATCCGAGATACCCTTTTTTAAATCTTTCTTAGCATTTTCATCTGCCAGATGTATGAGGTTCACATTTAATCTTCTTACCTGAGCTCCATAAAAAGCTTTATAATTTTATTATCTTTTAATGTTTAATTTTTTTAACTTTTAGTTGGGATTTTTAACTCATACATTTTTGTACGGTCACTGTACATTTCACCTTTATATATATATATATATATATATATATATATATTTTTTTTTTTTTTTTTTCGGGATTTGGTGAAAGAGGGAATTGCTATCTGGTCTTCTCCTGCCCTCGTAGCCAGCCACGCAGGGCTGGTCAGGAACTTTGCACAGGAATCTGTCCAGCTGGTTCTTGAAGTTATTCAGGTCGGTGTGCTGGAGATTCCTCACGGGGTTTCTTTTGATAGGACATTGAAAAGCTTTGGGCCTCGTATTCTGAGGGTATTTTCCATCCTCGTTTTCATGGCCCCTTGTCCCACCGCAGCTGGGACCGTACAAAATCTGCCTCTTCTCTCATTCCAGTTTGTTTCTATTTCATTTCTAAGGTTAGGGACAGAGCCCTCAAGTATTTTCCATATGTATATTAATGTGTACCGCTCGCGCCTTCTTTCGAGAGAGTAGAGTTCCAGGGATTGTAGTCGAGACCAGTAGTCTTCACCTTCCGTTTCCTCTATCTTAGACGTAAAAGTCCTTTGTATAGCTTCACTGTTCGCAATGTCTCGTTTTCTGTATGGGCTTGTGAGTACTGAGCAATACTCAATTATTGGTAGGACTAGAGTCACTAGACTTTTCCATAATTTGAGCATGATGTTTGCTTTTCTGTTGCGGAAGCAACTCCAGATGATTCCCATTATTTTTCTTGCCGTTGTAATTTTAAGTTATATATATATATATATATGTAAAAAGTGAACAATGAACAATTCCTACACCATCATTATATGAATTCATTGTCCATTTTTACATAAGAAACCAAAAATCACATAAGCGAGTTTTGGATAGAATTTCGATTTGTACGTCTTTATTCATTCCTGTATTTTTCTAATTCATCTTTCTAATAATGACTTATACACTATGACGTCACAAAATAACTTTATTCTCTTTACGTTTCCCACTCTGTGTCTCTAATTCGTTCTTGTAAATCTTCCTAACAATGATTTGTACTATACGTAAAAATTCAATAACTATGACGTCACATTTTCCCGTCATTTATTTCCCTAAGGACTAAACACTCTATAGAAGTCATTATTTATATGTTATGTAGCATAAACATTATTATTGAACCATACTCATTCTTACATTCATGTTCTTTCTTGACCATTATCCAATATAAATTTTATTAAATATTCATTTTTACTCGTGTCAACGCGAAACTTCATGCCTTCGTTCGAAAACGCAAAAATACGTTCTCGTATTATTTTTTTCATTTTTATTTTTAATTATATTGACCTCCCGAGATGAACTCAAAAATGCTGAGGTTAAGTGATCGAAATTCCGCTCACGACAGCAGATTCGAGCGCCTCAAAGATCAGATGCCTCCGTCCGCTCTGATTTCAAATTCATAACATTATAACATATTATTTCGTAAATAAATTATCTCGTAAGTGCCATGTACTTTGTATTATATTTCTAACATCTTAATTGTCTATTAATATGAAACACTGTAAAAAACGAAAAGTTATAGTAACTGTTTAATTGTAATTAACTGTAATACTTTAAATTAATAATAACTTGTAATGTACTTCAATGAAACTGTAATTAAATGTAATGATTTAATTTATCATGTAAGAATGTACTTTAAAATGGAAGTGTAATTAAACAACAAGTGAATGTGAATTAATTGGTAATTGTAATCGTAATTGTAATGAACCAAAATTAATACGTACTCAGTCATGTACTCAAAATTGTGCTTATGTGCTATTACGAAATGATATTGCCGTCAAAAATGTAGAATCGGCGATATTGTTGTTCTTTTTTATTTATATTTTTTTTAGTTGAAATCTTTCAAAAACATCTGATTATGTGTTTAAAAAGGGGGGAAACTTAACCTTCGATTGTCTCCCCCAAAAACATTTAGACTATATTATACTGTACTTGTAAAATTACTTCACTTCTGATTAGCACTTCATCGTTGCACTTCATCATTGTACTTCTGATTAGCACTTCATCGTTGCACTTCATCATTGTACTTCTGATTAGCACTTCATCGTTGCACTTCATCATTGTACTTCAGATTAGCACCTCATTAGGAGGGGGCAGAGGCCCCTTGCCTCCTTAATATATTTTTAGATTCCGGCCTGAGCCATGGTCGAAAGAGGTCGAACCTCTACCCTTGTAAATTCAGAGTACTAACTGTAATTTTTAAGAAGTAAACCACAGTAAAAGAAGTTTTTATCTTTTTCCTTCGAGCCGTACTCTCTTCAGGAACTCAGTCAGTCAAGTCGACAAGTTATAAAAGAGAAAAGTCGATAATTTTAGTATAAGAGAAAAGATCAGAGAATTATAAAAAGAGAAGAATTAATAAGCGAGAGAAAAGAATTAGAAAGAATTATAGAAAAGTATAAAGAAGAAACATCCGTTGCTTGCTTCCGAACCAGAACCCCCCCGTCGAATCCGAACCGACTCAGGGCCATAAAGGGGGGGGTTAACATATATATATATATATATATATATATATATACTGTGTATGTATATATTAAATTTATATATATATATATTAGTGATGTAGGTCACATCCGCATCCGCATCCGCGGAACATCCGCACATTTTCTCGCATCCGCATCCGCATCCGCATCCGCACTTTGGACTGCGGATGTCGTGCGGATGTGGACCGTTGAGATAAAATGTCATTAATAAGCGGAAATTATCAAATTCTACTATATTAATAGAACTAGTTCATTTTGCGCAAAAGTGATGCAAGCGACAAGACGAGAGGCTATTCTTGTATGAAGTTACTCTCTTGCAACCTACTTAGATCCACGTTACAAAGCTAAGTTATTTTCACCTAGTACATTAGAACGAGTTAAATCATCACTTGGCAAAGCAGTTGAAAAGCTTCAATCTCTTGAATCTGTCGCTTCGCCACCCACCAAAAGAATAAAAGTTTCAGTGACAGAATCAACACCTTCAACAAGCAAATCTATCACATAATCTGTCTCTCAGTTTCTTGAGTCAAGCAGCAATGACGAGACCTATGCGATGTCAAAAGATGTAGTAAAAATGATCGAGAGCTATCACCAAGAAAAACGCCTGGCTGCATGTGACAATCCTATTAGTTGGTGGAAAAATACGCAGAATATCTATCCATACTTGAGTAAACTTGCAAGGAAACATTTAGCCTGTCCTCCAACAAACGTACCAAGCGAGAGATTATTTAGCAGTGCTGGATTAATATATGATGAAAAGAGAAACAGACTGGCAGCAGAAAAGGCAGAAAAATTAATGTTCCTTAAGCATAACCTTCCTATAATTAAGTTTGAACATTAAACGATGAACATCTTAGTTTACTTTATTTTAATTACTCATTTATAAATATGCCTAATAAAACTTTAAACTTAATATAAATAGTTATCAAGCTAATTAAAGATCTCTTTCTATAAGGGTGGAGGTTGGGGAAAGAGGTCGGTGGGGTGCATTTGAGTTGGGTTCACGTCCGCATCCTGGTAACACAATTATGGTTTCTAATTGTGGCTGAAACTCAACAAAATATAACGAATTTATTTGCAGACGAATTCACTAATTGATTTCTATATTAGTTAGATGCTTGATATTATTTTATATGTTCAGAGAAAAGTACAGCAATTATTGTACAATTAATCAATTATACTACATTATAGCTACAGCTCTCTCTATATAATAACTTATTATATACTTAAACACAACAAATCTCGAATATATCCTAAAAAATAACGAAAATGTAGACATCCGCATCCGCATCCGCATCCGCGGATGTCGAATCAAACATCCTCATCCGCATCCGCATTCGCGGATGTGAAAAAAATGACATCCGCTACATCACTAATATATATATATATATACTACTCAAAAGAAGTTAAGGGTCAAAGGAAATTTTTTGATCATTTTTGTAAGTATGTCTTTTTAAGCCAGATAGGGTTAGAATATCCCCCTTTGGGTTGTCATTTGGACTATAGACATCACGTTTGATTCTAGTCTGAGTGCAGTGTCTTCAATTTGCTTACATGGAAATGATGTTACCCTTTGAGCAATGGAGTTGACGAGTTTGGTATAATGAAATGTAAACAAAGTTTCAGTATTTGTCTTTACTTTTAATATTAATCTTCAAAGTTCATTGGTATAATAATGAGTCAGGGGTGTCCAGAAACTGGCACAGTGCTTAGGTATGCAGAAGAACGCATCATTGGGATTTCAACCCCCGACTTCAGTGTCTTCGCTTCGTTTACAGGAAAACGGTGTTACCCACTAAGCTATTGTCGCTGGCTTCCGTAGCGTAGATTAAGATTGTCTAAAAATTTAATTCGGTTATTTGTATCTTCAAACGCACCATACACCATGCGCCATTCCCCTCCCCCCTCCCCCCCAAACTGAAAACTGATTTAATTTTAAAAATATATACACAGTATATTTGGTCAAAATAAAACAAAAGTATAATTCAAACTCAAACAAATAATGTTTAATGATAAAGAACAAACCAGTTTGTTCGCTACAAGAAAATCATTTCTTGCCAGCGCACAAAGAAGATAAAACGTCGAATACAATTTTTACAATACACTGACGCTTGGTGAATAATTCCCGTAGATTTCTGCAATTAGTGTTCAATTGTGGTTGAATTTCTGTCATTTTTTTAATTTTTCACATTCATTACATTCATTATACAGTTCGTACTATATTGTAGTGTTTTTTTTTTATACATTTTAACCAAAACTAATTGCATTATAAATCTAACTTCCTGTTGAGAACATTCTTTTGTTAATTTTTGTTTAATTTTATAATAGCGACTTCGCCGGAAACGCTTCCTTCTTTGCATTTTGCGCTGTTTTTTTTCTTTTTTTTTTTAAGAATGAATTATTTTATTACGATTTACTTAACAATTTTATTCTAAAACAATGTAAGTGTTTGGGGAATGAGTACAATAAAACTTAGTACATTTTAGGGTATTATAATGGAAATAATTGTTAGAAAGAGTTTATTTTACGGAGAATATATATATATATATATATATATACGTACATATAAAGCAAACAGGCTAAAAAAATATTAAATATTCAAATCTATTTACGGAGCTCTAGCGCGTGTCGTATCTCAGGAAGCTAAAAGTCCCTTCTATTTTTTCGGATCATTATTCGGTTTAATTAATTTACGGTCAAAAATGTGTCATTTATTTTATTTTATTTTTTTTTATTAAGTTATTTAGCTTCTAATATAGCTGGGCATGATTTTTTTTTCTTTTTAGCGGGATTAGTTTAGGATATAAAAGAATTTCATGGTGCAGGGATTGTATAAAACTGCAAAGGAATTAATAGAACGAATATACACACACACACACATATATATATATATATATATATATATATATATATATAGAATATCTCAGAGAGTCCTTATAACTCGTCCTGGAGTTCTTTTGATAGTTTATTGGAAACTGTAACATGAGTGCCTTAATTAACATCGTGAATTTGTAGGATTTTAAATTTTTTTTTTAAATTTATGTACTAAAATGTTGAAAATACAACACTGTATGTTCTAGTCTGTAAGATCCCTTTAATTTTTAAGTCTTTTATATCAATCTTATAATTATATTTCAGCCTGTAAAGCGTGTACGATTGCCAAAGGCAGTTTATAACTGCGAGCAACATCTGTATTTAATAATAAAATTATACTGATCTATGTAAACACTCTCTCTCTCTCTCTCTCTCTCTCTCTCTCTCTCTCTATATATATATATATATATATATATATATATATATATATATATATACTGTGTATATATATATTTTTTAACTGAATTGAATAATCAAGTTAAAATCAACTCTTTCTTTGAGTAATCTGTACTAATTTACAGATCCTTTCCTCTCCTTCAAATATCAAATGTGGACTACTGAAAGTTTAGAAAATTTACTTTTCTAGGTGCGTCGTGTATATTAAAAAATAGTATAATTTGTCACATATACTAATTATAATATATATATATATATATATATATATATGCTCTACGTAATGTCCTCTCAGCTCATTAACTCTGGACAGGAACGACAAAATTTTGTGATGTTCTGGAAAGAGTATCTGTTGAAATCTGAGAAATTTCTTGTTCATTTGATGTTTTCAATTCTTCTATTGTGGTTGAATTGTGTTTAAACAGTTAAACATTCTACCTTTTAAATAACCCCGACAGATAAAGGTTACAGCGTTTGGTAATGTTGGTTTGGTAACATTTAGTAATGTTGGTGGTCATGATATTCCTCTATACATAAACCGCAGGAAATCTGTTGGACAGGATTTTTCCGTCGAAAGTATCGTGTAAGTATCGTGAACTGAGAGAACATCACGTAAACCATGTTTTGTACTGGAGGACTAATTCTTTATGCGTAGGGATGGTACAGTAAACATTTAATGCTTTTATTTCACTTAATAATAATAAATAATAACAACTTTTTAAAGTGTCACCTATTTTTTAAAAAATTCATCCGACATATTATTTCATCACTCTTGCTTGTATCCAAAACATTTGTATTATCTACCGAAGACAATATTTATATTTCTTTATAAACAAAAATACAGAACTAAAACTAAAAATGGACAGTAATCTTACAAAAAAATATTATATTTACTGTATTATTCACTATTATTTACATACAATTTGACGTCATTTTCACAAGCTATAATTATTTATATACAACTTGACGTCATTTTCATAAGCTATAATTATTTATATACAACTTGACGTTATTTTCACTAGATATAATTATTCATATACAATTTGATGTCATTTTCACTAGATATAATTATTCACATACAATTTGATGTCATTTTCACTAGATATAATTATTCACATACAATTTGATGTCATTTTCACTAGATATAATTATTCATATACAATTTGATGTCATTTTCACTAGATATAATTATTCACATACAATTTGATGTCATTTTCACTAGATATAATTATTCACATACAATTTGATGTCATTTTCACTAGATATAATTATTCATATACAATTTGATGTCATTTTTATTAGATATAATTATTCATATACGAGTACAATTTGACGTCATTTTCACTAGAAATAATTACTCACATACAATTTGACATCATTTTCACTAGATATAACAAATTTGAAACCTTTTTACATTAAATCTATTACCTACGCTCTACTCTTTTTTTGATACTTAAAAATGAACTTTAATTAATCTGTAATGTAAAAGATATTATTATTATTATCATTAATAATAATAATAATAATATTATTATTATTATTATTATTATTATTATTATTATTATATGCATTGCTGGTTAATCTGGCAACGTGTGTCATCTAGAATGATGCCACTTGCCTGATTTTTTTAAATAATAAAAATTCACTAATTATGGTTAACTCTGTTTGTTTGAAGTATTTTTAAATGTTTAATTATTTAATATTATTTTATTTTACTTATACATCATTATTATTTTATTTTACTTAAGAAATTAATATACATATACGCTCAAATAAAGTTATATAATTAAGCCAAATGTAGTCCAAACATTGTCATGTCATAACTTTGGTATGGGAATCCATGCATGTATGTCACTAATTAGCTAAGTTCCTTCGAAAATGTACTCCTCATGAGGAGTTCGTAATTCTTCTCACAGATTTGCAGTATGTATATATATATATATATATATATATATATATATATATATATATAGGCTCCTCGGTTGTGTAGTGGTTGGCGTCGCTGACTACGAATCCATCGGCCCGGGTTCGAGACCCGGTGACGGCAGCCGGCGCGCAGCAAAACCCAGCTGTTCATCCTTCTACACAATAAAGAAAGTGGTTGGTAGATAAATGGGTGGCCTAGTGGTTAAAACGCTGGGCTGCTGGTGGGGCATGGTTCGGATTCCACGTTAAACTGTAGGTCTAAGGTGGAGTGAAAAGCTTGACCTTCGTCAGAATGACCAGTTCGGGCGGTAGCTAACCAAAGGTTATATAGATATAGATAGATAGAGAGAGAGAGAGAGAGAGAGAGAGAGAGAGAGAGAGAAGAAAGCAAATAACATATATGCAACTGAACCGTTATAAACAACAAAAACGTTCGAGGTTGAGTCACGCAGCCAGCGGGTCAAATGATTGACGAGAGCACTCAGCAGACTGACAGAATGATCCACAGTGACGTCATCCATAACCGTGGCGTCATCCGACAAGAACCGACAGAAGGAAGAGAGGGTCCGTTGCGGATTAAGTAAAAGATCCGTTTACCCAATTGGGCGGACAAATGGGAGGCCAAATGTCGTTCTGCGAGTCATGGTAGGATAGGTTCAGAGTATCGGTGAGACCTCTAAGTGTCGTGCGACTTCTGCCTCGCACAAACTGAACCTTAGTCGACGATGGCCTGAACCCTTTAATTGGTCCCAATCGAAGTTATCAGAGTTGGCACGTTTAAGATAATATGAATAATTTAAAAGAAAACTACACTACACTCTCTTTACATGTACTTATGCTGTGCGCGATGTTATATCGAATTCGTGAGTATTGTACGATTCGTGATGAACAGAATACGGTCCAAATAAATTTATGTAGATAAGGTCTCATACAGTATATATTAATTAAAACAGATTGACTGGAATCTGCTATGGTGGATGTGGACACCCATGTGGTTATATTGTCTGTCTACCTGAATGTAACAGGGTTTTAATTGGGCTGGGATCTCCTCTCTGGAAAAATACTTTCCAACACGTATGGTGCTACGCACCTCGGACGTGGCTAATACCCCTGCCAACGCTATTCTTGAAAGTTTTTGGGGGTCGTCTGACAGTGTGAATGTTAGAGATATAACTGAAGATCCAAAGAGGATGCATACAGCCAAGCTTTGTTGGAACTGATGTTGGGACTTACTTGGTCTGTGCAAAAGGAAGCTGATAAAGAATAGTAATGTAGAATGCTAAGGATTGTAAGATGTGAAACAGGGTATGGAAGGAAGAAGAAGGAATAAGAGGGGTGTTGCATCCTAAATTATGAGTGTCTTTGGTCAGGATTTCATCATGCACAGTTCATGGAGAATGAGAAAAATAGGTGTTTGCATGAAACTGCGGGATTTCAATAGCGTTGCGTCTTGCGGGTTTAGACAATCTACAAAACACAAGATTCATACTTTTATATTGTCACTGCTGCTCTACTTTGTGTATCGAGCTTGTTTTGGAGTCTCCAACAAGATTAAACTTTATTTATCGATAATGTAATGATGCATAGGATTGTTTTATCTCCTTCACAATATCTAAGGTCATATGACGAAGGGACCCACAGCTTTAAATGGGATCCAAACCACGAATCGCTACATAAGTTAGATGCAGAGTGCGGTCCCCATCCAACTACTCTCCAGACCCAGGGTCGCTTAACTTCGCTGTTCAACGAGAAGCGGTTACGATTCTGATCACAACATAGCCGTTCTTTTTTTTCTTTTTTCTTTTTTTTTAGTCGATATCTGAATGATTAAAAATTTTCATCGGTAAATTTCAGTTTGTTTTGTTTTTCAAATTTTTTCTTAATTTTTTACCTGAACCTCATTGGACAGGATTTTTTTCTCTTTCTTCTTTTGCTTTTGTTTCCTGGAAAAGGTGATTTACACGAGCTCATGTTATCTTGATTTATATCGGTTAACACTGCGCACGTGTGTGTGTGTGTGTGTGTGTGTGTGTGTGTATGTGTGTGTGTGTGTGTGTGTGTATTGAGGCACGTGACTTTTTTAATGGATAAACTGATATTCCTGGATTTGGAATTTTTATATGAGCAAAGATTGTAAAGAATAGACGTTTTCGTGTTTACTTACAAATAATGTTTTTTTTTATCTCATTAATATTTTCTAAATCAATACTATTTTAGGACTTCTTAAGGACTTTCCCCTTTACGCTAAATAGGTAATGAGTAAAGAAATAACATCCGACAACCGCATTAAAAAAAATTAACAAATCTTAGTTCCAAAACTCTTCGTGTTAAAATGTTAAAGTAAGTTAACGACCGAAGTTCAGTTTTCCTTGGTGAGAAATGTTATTCGTTAGTAAAAAGCGAGTTTTCAGAATATGTTTGAGTACCAAACGATAAACTTAAATGATCCTTAATACAAGTTTGTTTGTTTGGGCATTTTTTCTTTATCATGCAAGTGATTTTAAAGTCTTCGCTAAAGGAGTTGATTTTGGGGAGTTTTTTTTACCTGTTTATGCACTTTTATAGAAATCAACAGTAACTATTCCATCGAAAGATAGTCTAAAATAGTTTTTGAGATAAAAACAAATGGGATTTTCTCCAATACATTGAAGTTGACATAAAGGATGCATTTTCAGCATTGTTAGAAATTCCTTGTTCATTGTTTTACTGTAGTAGTACCCCGTACGTACACACACACAAACACACACACACACACACACACACACACACACACACACACACATATATATATATATATATATATATATATATAATTCATCGTTCTCTTGCTTTAATATTCCTCATTTCTCCAAATCCTCTAAATTCTAATACCTTTCCGCATGTCTTTGGAGGAACACCGTTCCATTATTAATAAGTTTGCGATGTCGCTTTTACTCGAAGAGAAGAAAATAAGCATAACTAGGAAGAGAGATCCCGAAATTCCAGTAAAGGAGCCAAAATTAAAGAAATGCAGAGCAGTTCGAGAGGAAACAAGCTACGAAGAAACATCTCTTCGAGACGTCGCGCGCCAAAGGACTTTTCGAAGAGTAATGTATCATTTGCTTGTGTATACGTCGTAAGAAAACCCTACATGTAAGTCTTCTCGCCTTCGATTTCAAATCGATCTCATACGTTTAATTTTTTTTATATTGTTTTAGCAATTAGGAAATTATGGTGCTTGCTTCCCTGCACGATGTAGTAGTACCTTCAGACAAAGAGTTATTTAAGGTTCATTTCAGATTCCTCTACTTACTGAGGAACTACACAAAGGAACAACGTGTTTCTGCAGGATTTATACAAGATGTAAATACTGTACTAGTTATTAAGATAACATTTGTTTTTTTAACCTTATGAATTAATAATATTTTATTAAATATTAATTTATTATCTATTCTTTATATAATAATAATGATGATGAGATAGACTTAATGAAGTGATTCTCTATCTGGGATACGCTGTTCTTAAATATCACATTGTACAAATTGTAAACTAAATAAATATTTTCTACCCGATCGTTACTTTTGAACCACCCTGTAGTTATATTAAAAAATAATTAAAAAATATTCTCTAAGAATTAAATTTTAAATAGTTAGGCCTAAAAATCATAAAATTAGAAGATAATAATATAAATAATACTCTCCTAAAGTGCCCCCCCCCCCCAGCCCCCCGACTCCAGTCCTATTACTACTATAAATAACACCACAAAAAGTACACTCTGAAACTCGATACAACAAAATTAACTGCAAACAATTTATTAAATGAAGGGGAGAGATGGGCTGGTGTTTGGATAGCTACAGAAAATCAATCGATATTTCACCTTTGACTCGCCCTCCCTGGTTTTTCCTACCTTTTCTGGCGTATGGCACATGTGGATGAGTTTCTTTCCCATGTCCTACGAGAGGTGTTGGCATTCCCTCGCTGGCACCTATTGCCATGTTTTTAGGGGGCCTGTTACTCTATTTCTGGGATCAAGAGGCCCTAAGGTTCGGATTTCTAAATCTACAAGGAAAGCTTACTATCAGCTAGAGCAGTGGTGGGCAACCTGCGACCCATCAGGTTTCCGAGTGCGGCCCAAGAGACATAGAGACATTTTACTAACCATTGTCTACATGAATGAAAATTTTGGAACTTATATTAATATTTCCATAATCTACTGATAATTTTGTTTGATTTAACAAAATTTCTTGATATTAATTATTATATTATTAAAAAATGTTTATTTTGCTTTACTGTTTGAAGTTGATCACAATTCAATTAATATATACAGTAAATAATAATTTTGTTTAACTCTTTATGAAGTTTTTGGGCTGTATTAAATGTATTTAAACATATTCGTGGGGCCATGTTTAGCGAACATACACATTTTTAATCATGCGGCCCACTGAGATGAAGGAAGGCCATTCATGCGGCCCACTCGCTAGCCTAGGTTGCCCATCACTGATCTAAAGAAACCTGGTCGAGTACGCCTGGTTGAGTTCGGCATCCTCTCTCATTTTCTACGGTCCCCTTTTATTTCTTTGCTTTCTCTCCTGTTTCCCTCTCCTGTTTTCTCGTTTCTCTTCTTCCTTCTTGAAAGATTTTTATGGGATCTACCCCCACTAATTGCACGCTGTTTTATAATAGTGTATCAATATGAGAAATGTGAGGGAGGGAATGTAATGACGAGTCCTCTGCACGTAAGTTATTTAGTTCAACCCAGTTCGCCTTTTAAGAGGGATAACGACATTTCCTTGACAAAACACTCTGTCGACAAATTCTTTGAAGTTAGATTAAATTAGGTTAAGTAAGATTTAGTTAGGTTAAGTTAGAGTATTAAATTTTCGATGAAATTTCCCTTCGACAAAATGTCTGTATAGTTCCCTTTCAAAGAGGACTTATTTTTCCGCGTTAGTGGCCTTAAAGCCAGTACTCATTTAACTCAATTGGACGAAGGACGTAAAACTTATCAATCAAGTGAACATTAAAGGCAAACGGAAATCGCAATTCTGCGCGTGAAAACCAACTCTGTAAAAGTTAAAGGATAATTTTTTTATACGCGTAACAAATTTGACTAATTATAAATTAATTAATGATAACGTCTCGTTCGTGGGATGGTGTGTTATCTGTATGTCCTTTTAGATTCGATCTCTTTATCGTGCGTACAAAATTTGCAGAATTCATTTGGTCACAGAAACGACAAATCTTTCAAATGATAAAGAATGTTTTGAAATATGAGCTAATTACTTTCCAACCTCAAGTTATCTTCAGTTTTAAATTAATCAGTTTAAGCACTGTGCTTATGTTGAAACAAGCTCCAGTCATTTAACCCTTTAACGCCGACCGTTGCCTTATGGCAACATGAGCTTCACAATCGATTTTGAGCCTTACGATCTGAATTTTAAACTTTACGATCTGAACATTAGAGGTTACTTTGGCTTGGAAAGGAAAAAGTTTTTTGTCATAGTTCAGGCATGAAAGAGTTAAATAGTAGCGAGATAATATTTTAGGAGAAAATGAACATTTTGAAATACGTATTCACTAAAATTATATTGATTTGACAGACAGACAAAGCCATTCATATTTGAAATTTATAACACTCTCTCTCTCTCACACACACACCACACACACACACACACACACACACACACACACACACACACACACAGCTGTGGCTATCGTGTAAAACCGCGTCATTTTCACATTTTCAATTATGGATGGTGACATTTAACCTAATGTAAATAATTCAATTAACTCAACCAAACCCAATCGAGTCTAGCCTAACATTTATCATCTCTCACTTTTCATGACGGTTAATATTTTTCAAGTAAAATAAAGCTGAGATTATGGCGACATCGCGCCGAGCTCAGTGTGCATCCTAAAGACTGTCACAGAGACGTACAGAGAAAACAAAGACTTCATACAACTTTCTTTGCATAGAAGTATTATCTTCTATTGTCTCAAATCACTCAAAAAAGATGTTTTGAAGACTATTTCTTCTATTTAACGAAGTTATGTATCATTAAAATAAGTTATTTTATCATCTGACAAAAAGCTTTCATACCCAAAAGAAGGAAAAATCTTCCCCTAGGATGCACATTCAGAAAGAAGTTATAAGTTCTAGGTTTAGATGGTTTTATTTTGAGTGTAAGGTAGCCAAGAACACACAACACACACACACACACACACATATATATATATATATGTTTGCATGCAAGTTTGCGATTTCGAAATAATGGATTACTTATTCCTTTAATTTTATAGTTATGATAAAAGCCCTTAAAATCTCCCGATTTACTAATCCTATTTGTAAATTTTTAGTGTAAAAGAGGTTAAACAGCCTTGAGCATTATTTTAACTCTCGCGGTATTTTCCTTTAAATACCGCAACACTCCACTTCACCAAACGAATGCATTTACTAACCCAAAAATTCAGTCTATAAACTTATACGAACCATTTAAAGCGGGAACGATGGAGACATTTTACTTACGAATTATACTTGGATTATATATGGTTGCAGTTAAGCGTTAATACACAGAATACAGACATTCGAGACGATACGAATCTCGTATCATCGCAGTAAATCGTAGACAAAATGTTATAATAAGGTTTTATTTATGGAGGAAGGAGGGGTCAAGGATGAATGCCCCCCCCCCCCAAAAAAAATGCACCCCCGTCATAGAAGGAAAAGGAGATAGCCGAAATCAAGGTTTCCGAGGCTGTTAAAAACTATGCCTTTTTTAAATTTTGAAACTAATGTGTAGTGTGTAAGATGCATGTATGTGTTCGTGAGGAATAGAGGGAGAAGCGTGTGTTTGAAGGTATGGTGGACTGCTCACAAGGTAGATGAGACACGGAAAAGATTAGCTAAGGAGGACAGTGACAGGAGAAACGGAAATCCAGCACTCTTTGTTTCCTGCCTAACGTCCCTCCCTGGAGTACTCCCCTGGTCGTTTGGTGTCTATAATCTCCTCCTGTAGTATAGTATAAATAGTATTATCTGACCTTGTACGAATATTCAGTAGCTCAAGATCGTCGCACCACCGTCAGTCATCTGATGACGACTGGGGTTGTTTAACCGTTTTCATAACTGCAAAGAACGTATGACTGAGGGGATCTACGGCTTTCCGTGAAATCCAAACCATTTATGGGTTACTACATCATCCTTAGACGCACGGTTACCCATCCAAATACTGAATAGACCTAACGTCGCTTAATCTAGCGGGAAGAGGTTCTGTGACGTAGTCACGAGATATCCTAGTAGTATGCTACAAATAAACAAACAAAATTCCATGTACAAATGTATAAAAAAAAATAAAGATCACAAAAATGTAAAAGATATTGAAATAATTTTGTTATCCAAAAATCTGAATTTAGAAACTAGTTGTAAATTGTCAATGGAACTCCCATTTCACTTAAGTAAAATTAATTTACCTTCAAATTTGGTGTAATTACAGTAAGATTTAAATAAATTGCCGCTACTGGGATCTTCTTTTACAAAAAATGTGTTACTACTTCTATTTCTCGCAAATTACTGAGAAGAATTGAATAGAAGTTATCCCTTTAGAATTCATGAATTTGGAGACTGTTTTGGTTCTTTAGAGTTCACACGCTTCAAAACAAGTCTTTTATCAATTGAATAACTGTTTACATCAGGGGTTTTCAACCTGGGGTACGCTTGGGATTTACCAGGGGTATGCATATGTCATTATTATTATATTTGTAGAGTTATGAACACTAATACACGTAAGTTTTCTTGTATTTTCTACGAATTCATCCTTTCACTGGGTACGTGGGTAGCACCAACAATGTAAAAGGGGTACGCGGTAGATGAAAGGTTGAAAACCTCTGGTTTACATAGATACACAAAGTATCTATAAAATTACTATTTCATAGATTTTTAATTGCAAGTATACTCAGAGAAATTTTATGTGAATTATGTTGTCGTAAGGTACTGTCACAATTACATTATGTAACAATTACAATTACTGCTACAATTACACAATTACACACTATTTCGGTTACACAAATTATGTGGAAAAAGAGTACTCACGAGGAATCTCTTCCTATTTCAATATTCGTCCAACAATGAGAAATCCGAAAGATGGAATCTTAAAGGAGACAATTCTCAAATTGATCTTTTTCCCATTCCTAACGTAGAATTTCTCGACGCCATACCCGTCGTTTTTATATCTTTCCTAAATCAAGAAACTGTTTTCCCAAATCTGGAATTTCCATTTTGAGTATTTCTGCCCATATTCGAACCCAGTGGAAATTGGAATAGAATAGCACCAAATTGGAAGTAACCCTCAACAGAATAGTATAGAAACAGCAGAACACAGCTCAAAATTAATTTTGGTGGAAGCTGTTACCATACGAATATAATGATGAACTTCTTGCAATATTGCGTTGCATTTACCACTACTGAGTTGTAACTATGCAATTTCGAATACACGACAGATTATTAAGTTTCCAAACCTAAAATTAAACCACATAATTATTCACGTAAACAAAGAGTCCTTCGAATACTCTGTTTGTTTAATTAATGATGATTGCATTCATATTATGAATAAATATCATAATACAAATGTTTATTGAAAGAAAAATATGTTAAGTCGTGTATGTATAGCGTATATTAGAATGCCTGCTGGTAGTCTTGCGCAGCAAAAACCCTACCCACCAAAATACAACCTTGGGGGAACTGGGAGAGGCGGGTGTGTTACTAAAACCTTCCCTAGTTCTCTCTTAATGTGTATATTAAATTCGGTGCACATTACCCTAGCCGTTTAGGCGTGTATAAACGAACATAGAACACCAAACATCAAACGTAATCGTCATTCCCTACATATACAATAAATATGAGTGAGAGAGAGAGAGAGAGAGAGAGGAGAGGAGAGAGAGAGAGAGAGAGAGAGAGTTTGGTTTCATTTATCTAATATAAAAAATGGAATACGGAGTAAAAAGGACAATTATCTTTAAAAGATCAGTAGCATCGTACGTCCTTACTATATTTTTCCACAGGGAATCTAAACGTTTTAAAGATACTCATGCAATTAAATTGCATCTATACATGTTTTGGGCTAAGTAATATATATATATATATAATATATATATATATATATATGATTAATAAAACCACGAAGGAAAGGAAACACAGAATGGTGCTCAAGCGCTTTCGTCTAATGACATCCTCAGGAACACTAAAGTACATAAAGAGTTACAGCCTATACATAGATTACAGAAAAAAATTATATATATATATACAATAAACGGAGAAATAAAAATAAAAATTAAACATTAAAGGATTGTGGGAGGAGCATACAAATTTGTAAGGAAAAAACTACCGATGTTTTAGCACTTTGCTCGAATCCAACACAAGATCAAATGAATTGTTTCCAACCAATGTTGTAGTTAATATATATATATTAACGTTTAGGACACAGATTGTCTATTAATTATTAGACATAAAGCAAATATTTCACTGATTCATGAACATCGCTCCGCCATACACCTGTTCAGGGCATACGAGTAGCTCGTAGCATTATCGTCAAGTACATAGAGGGTCAGTGTACCATCAAGGCTTCCATATGTGATTTATTACCAGTAGAAAAAACATCACTGCTTCATCATATTCCAATGACTGGTCCCATCCCTAATATTTTTCATGGGTCGTCTTTGCTTTGTATTGCATAAACTCCTGCATTATAGCTCCGGGGGAATGTTTTATCGGGAGGAAGATGCCCCTCAAGTTTGTTTCCTCCCAGAGGTAACACAGATACCCCTGTTCTAATAACAAATGCATTCATATCCCTCAAGCTTGTTCTACACAAACTGGACCAAGATATACTGAGTTAACCTACATTTGCTTAAAACTCGAAAACTTAGGAGGTATATCGATCAAATACTACGTTTAAGTGTTTTGTTTAATCTTCCTTCAGGGTAAAAAAAAAAAAAAATCCTGAGAGAAGTCACTAATTTCCTTTGAAATGCTATTTTTGAACACGATGTCAAAAAGACAGTGCTTTAAAAGGTTTAAATACAGTACGTAATATGTATGCAAGTCCAGCTTTATTCGAATGTGTTGCGATGAACGTGTAATGATTCTCAATTTCATTATACCTACATTGTCTTTAATTAATAACTAACCTACATCAATTCAACATCATCAACAAGAGGAATTTTTTTTAAATGAGAGTTTTACTCACAAATTAGGATAGTTATCTATTTTACCGACGGAAATCAATGTCGACATCTTATTTATTATCGTGACCCACACATCATATTTTCAACTCCCAGGTTAAGTTAACGAGCGCCCGTGGCTCAATGGGTAACACCGTTTTTCTATAAGCGAGATGAAAAAGTTGAGATCGTGGGTTCGATTTCCGATGGTATTGATGATAATAATAATAATAATAATAACATGAGAATTAGCGCAATAAATGGCATTCGTCTGATCTCACCACTGTGACAGTTTCTAGCCAACCTGACTGATTGTTATAGATTAAATTAGGTTAGATTAGTCTACGTTAAATTAAAACTAACGCAGGAAATACCACGACAGGTGTCTGTAAGTACTGGCATTATTTTCTGGCAAACTGGGTATTTGTTAAACATTGTGATAATCTTTGGAGCGTGATGATAAGTAATAATAAGCTTATACCCTTCAGTTATATCAGTTATACCCTTCACTTATACCAGTTATACCCTTTAGTTATACCAGTTGTACCGTAATATTTCAGTTTTTCCACTAGTAAAAGGACTACTTCATGACCACGTTTCAACACCTCTACCCTTTACATCAGCAAAATTAAGAGGCGTTGTGTTTATTCAGCTGTAGTTGGATTCAGGCAATACAGTGATCCATGGTTCGGATCTCACAGAAAGCTGTAGTTCAGAGAAGACGCTCAAATTTTAAAATGTGATCAAAATAGGCATACTAATATACAGTCGCCGAAAAAAAAAACATTCAAAAATATATGGAAAATTTTAAAAATGTAAAAAAAAAAAAAAATTGATTGATTAAAAAAATAACCATTTGACAAGCGTTCACTTCCTACGATTGAAAAGAATGCACTCTTCGTCTTTCTAAACACCCCTTTTCACACACACACACACACACACACACTTCCAACACAAAAGTAATTCCTTTCATTACTATATATATATATATATATATATATATATATATATATATATATATATATTTTACTGGCTGTACTACAAAGCCTATTTTTTTGCTTCTGCTAATAAAGTTTCAACTTTCCATCTCCACTTATATATATATATATATATATATATATATATATATATATATATATATATATATATATATATATATATATATATATATACATACAGGGCGTCCCAAAAAAATGTATACACACTTTAACAGCTGATAGCTCAATTGATGTTTTCTTTCTTTCCAAGTTAAACCCATTAGAATTAATAATGGCAGTCAGACTAAGCTTTGAACAGAGGAAATTCATTCTAAAATGCTACTGGAAGTGTGAAAACGTAGTTCAAGTGCAAAGACAGTTTAGGAGGGAGTTTCAAACAGATCCACCAACGCGACTTACCATCACTCGAATTAGAGATAAGTTTGAAGCCGATGGAACTGTTCAGAATGTCCACAAGAGCGTTCCGGAAGACCACGGACATCGACAAGCCCCACAAAGCAAGAAAGAGTACTGGAAACGTATCACCAAAGTCCAAGAAAATCTGTGCGGCAAGCGAGTCGTGAGGTAGGAATTTCAGAATCGTCTGTCCAACGCATTTTGAAGCGCTGTCAATGGAAAAGTTACATTCCAAGATTAGTCCATGCTAGTAATGAAGATGATGATCCGGACCGAAGAGTGGAGTATTGCGAGTGGTACTTGGCACGATGTGGATGTGGATTGGACGAAGGGGTTTCGTAGAATACCCTCCGCGTTCACCAGACCTCACACCACTAGACTTTTTTTATGGGGATACTTAAAAGACAAAGTCTACGCTATAAAACCTGCAACAGTCGCTGAATTGAGAGCAGCCATTGAACGAGAATGCACACAAATACCAAACGAAATGTTTCGTGATGTTTGCGATTCCATTGCTTCGCGTTATCAGCAGTGCCTGGACCAGAACGGACGTCAGTTTGAAAACAGGCGTTGACAAAACAATTAAATAATGTCTGTAGATTCTATTACATTTTGAAAATGAAATGTATTTTAATAAACACTGCCTTTATAAGTATTTAAAGTGTGTATACATTTTTTTGGACGACGCCCTGTGTATATATATATACAGTATATGAAATTTTAAATTTCCTTTGTTATTTTATTGAGTGATTTTTGTTCTTTTTTTTTTTTTTGAGGAAGCGATTTAGTTTATATTCGAGTCTAAGAGAGAGAGATTGTTAAAGGATCTTCGTTTATCTTCTTGAATTTTCTTTTTCTTTTTTGGAGGGGGGAATGGGGCCACGAAAAATTGCATGTATTTTATATTAATGTAATCCATTTCTTTCATAACGATTTTGTGTTTTTACTTTTGTCAGGTTTGGAAATTATGATTGAATTATCTTTTGTTTCAGAGTCAATATGCTTTAGCCTCAGAATGGATAGCTATATATTCTTACAGATTTCCTTTTAATTAATAAACAAAGGTGGGTGATACCCCCTAAGTACGAGTACTAGTCAGTTTCGTTAGCGCCCGTAATTAAGTGGGTAATACTTCTATACAGTAATAATAATAATAATAATAATAATATTAATAATAATAATTCAGAAATGTGCTGCATTAGTTGGTCTGAGCTTAGTTGGCCTGAGTCTTTGTGCCATTTTGTGAACGTCCTCACTGTTTAGTCAGTTTGGACACTGATCTTTTTATCCTTATTTCAAATAGTAAACCTTAGGCTTTAATACTGTACCTCAAATTATATTAATACTTAATTAATTAATGACTCATATCATAATGTTTACTAAACTTAGGAAACTTGCAATGTTTAGCCTTTTGTTAATCAGTTGTTAAATTAACATTTTAGCTTAATTAGCTCTTATCAGTGATTCTTTTTCTCTTCCTTTGTAGGTTATACTATTTTGTTCTTCATATGTATTAAAGAAACCAAGTTGATGAGGTACGCATAGTTGACTATGAAGGTAGGAAAAGAATTGAAAACAACTCTCTCCTACAGAAAATCACCGGAATGGGGCTAAATACTGCAGAGGGGTTGGACTCGGGTTGACCTTGAACAGTTAATTGTTGCTCAGAAGCCATCAAAAGTGTACATATACTATATATATATATATATATATATATATATATATATATTATTATATATATATATATATATAAAGAAATGGCCTTTTAATGTAAACACTTAATTAGCCAGTCCACATAACCCAATACATGAATGACATAAATAATACATCCTTTCAAATACATCTTTAACCATTGTTTTTGCTTCTGTAATATATTACGTAATCACAATATCTAAAATCTCTCGTATGATGATTACGGTATAATATGAACGTAATCCTTTTATTACGCTGTTGATAATAGTAATAATACTTAATCATTAAGTATTTGTCTACGATGATATTAATCATTGATTTATCTGAAAATGAAAATGAAAATGTAAAAAAAAAAATTATTGGCAAACGATATTCCATATAACAAATATTAATAATACGAAATGACAACAGAATACAATGACAATTCACGTACTAAAGGATAGAAATATGAGAAAATAATATTTATTGACTTTTTTTTTGTTTAAAATACGTAAATTTATTTAGTTTTATTAAAGAGTTCCATTAATTAGAATTTACCTTCGTACGCACCAAACCTAATTTTTTATTTTTTTTTTAATTTAGAGGTTTTAGGTATTGTTTTCGTATTAATTAAACCACGATGTAATTAAAATTGAGGAAACAGGTTTGGGAAGAAGGATGCAAATAAAGGCTATTTCAGTTTTCTTTGTTTATTAATTAAAGGAAATATATTATATGATCAGGTATTTTTTTATAATAATAATAATAATTATTATTCTGAACATGGAAGCCATATTTACATTTAATTATATCGAAATATTACAGTCAACATTATATAATTATTATTCTGAACATGGAAGCCATATTTACATTTAATTATATCGAAATATTACAGTCAACATTTTATATATATATATATATATATAAGCAGAAAGCCACAGACAAGAAGGAAAGAAACATCCATCAAGTTGGAAAGGGACTATATTTTGTATATTGCAACGTTTCAAGCACAAACTATGCTCATCCTCAGGCAAAAATTCTAAAAAGTTAAAAACATAATATTAAAAGCCATAATGACATTAACAAAATAAAATAGGGAAAAAATCCACAAGTATTAAAAACAAAAAGTCTCACTAAAAATTCTAGAAAGTTACAATTAAAAACCATAATGACTATTATAAAACAAAAGCGAACAATTAACAAGCTTTAAAACAATGAAAGTGACACTAAAAACGAACAATGAATAACAACTATAAAATACAAAATGTAAAACTCAAAAAACTAAAAATTCACAGGCTATCTTTTAAAACACTAAAAAATTAAAAACCCACACTAAAAGGAACACACCTTAAGTCTAAGCAGCACAGATTCCGAGGCAAAACTAAAAAAACAAAGCATCTAAAACCAAGTAAAGGTTGGTTGTTCAACCCATATGCCCATATGGGCATAAGCCATAGAACTGACAAACCTTTGAAAACTAAAGAAGCTTCAGCTATACGCAGCCATGTTGTTCTATGCAAAGTCGATATAACTTTAGCTAATTTTAACATTTTAGATTCCGCTCCGTGTGAGCAAACGTTAAGACTTTTAGAATCCCTGTATATTAAAACCTCTCCCCTTCGCTTAACTCTGATATTTTCATCCGTTCCCCTCCGTCTAAACTGAACATCTTGAACAACCAACCTTTACTTGGTTTTAGATGCTTTGTTTTTTTAGTTTTGCCTCGGAATCTGTGCTGCTTAGACTTAAGGTGTGTTCCTTTTAGTGTGGGTTTTTAATTTTTTAGTATTTTAAAAGATAGCCTGTGAATTTTTAGTTTTTTGAGTTTTACATTTTGTATTTTATAGTTGTTATTCATTGTTCGTTTTTAGTGTCACTTTCATTGTTTTAAAGCTTGTTAATTGTTCGCTTTTGTTTTATAATAGTCATTATGGTTTTTAATTGTAACTTTCTAGAATTTTTAGTGGGACTTTTTGTTTTTAATACTTGTGGATTTTTTCCCTATTTTATTTTGTTAATGTCATTATGGCTTTTAATATTATGTTTTTAACTTTTTAGAATTTTTGCCTGAGGATGAGCATAGTTTGTGCTTGAAACGTTGCAATATACAAAATATAGTCCCTTTCCAACTTGATGGATGTTTCTTTCCTTCTTGTCTGTGGCTTTCTGCTTATATGTATATAATATATATATATATATATATATACAGGGTGGGCGGAAAGTAGCTCCCTAATTTAAATTACATATAAATTATGTAGCGGAAAGTAGCTCCCTAATTTAAATTACATATAAATTATGTATAAATTGTGATTGTATTGTTATATTGTTATGGTGTGTTCTCTAAAGTGGTACAATTGTAACGGTAATCTTTTTTTCTCTAAAGTGTTCTCTTTGTGTTCTCTAAAGTGGTACAATTGTAACGTTCATTTTTTTTTTTTTCATTTCAGATTGAAGGGTAACATGGCTGAGCGTTTAACACTGCAGGAGCGTGCCCAGTTGGCGGCACGGTACGAAGTTTGGCAATCTGTCGTTCGAGTTCAAAGATGGTGGCGGGCCATTCACGGACCACGTGCCCAAGTGGACCCGAAAACAATCAAGAACTGCCACTCGAAGCTCATGACCACGGGTCTGTGGCAGATGTTCGAAGATGTGGTCGCCCTTCGACATCCAGGGCCCAGGAGACGGTGCAGGCAGTTCAGGAAATGTTCGCACGGAGTCCACGAAAGTCAACTCGCCAGGCAGCTCGGGAAAGTGGACTCTCCCGCTACTCAGTGCGAACTGTGCTGAAGAAGGAGCTGAACTGGCCTGCGTGGAAGCCGCATTACTGCCAATCTCTCTCGGACGAGGACTGCGACATTCGCATGGAGTTCGGGGAAATTATGTTGGCTTGGCATGAAGACTGGCCCCATCTCTTCCGCAACATCCTCTGGAGCGACGAGGCGGTGTTCCACGTCGGAGGCTTTGTCAACCGCCACAATTGCCACTACTGGGCAGGAGAGGATCCCATGGTTACCGCTGAAAACGGCAGAATCGGTTCAGTGTAACGGTGTGGTGTGGTATGACCTCAGATCAGGTTGTGGGCCCGTTCCTTCTGCGCAACACCATGAATGCTGAGCGGTACCTTGCTATGTTGCGAAACGAGGTCTGGCCGGTTGTCAGCACATGGGAGAACATCGACGATCTGATATTTATGCAAGATGGCGCCCCTCCGCACTTCGCTCTTGTTGTCCGTGAGTGGCTGGATGCCCACTTCCCTGGGCGTTGGATGGGTCGTCGTGGTCCACATCAATGGCCAGCCAGGAGCCCCGACTTGACACCGTGCGACTTCTTTCTTTGGGGGTGGGTAAAGGAAGAAGTCTACCGCACCAAACCGAGGACATTGGAAGAACTGGAGGACCGAATTCGGGAAGTCATGTCCTCCATCCCGCCGGAGTTCCTGCTAAAGTCAGTGGACGCCATTCCTGGGCGGCTCCAGAAGCTGGTGGAAAGAGTTGGAGCCCACATTGAATTTTAGAGAAAACCTACCATGTATGCCTACCTTTTCATATTATTTCTTCTGAAATAAATGGATAATATACGTATTTTTTTACCAATCCAAAATAGGCTACTTTCCGCCCACCCTGTATAATATATATATATAATCAAAAGTATTCGGACACCGCATGGTTTTGGGAAAAATGGTTTTATTATGGCATTTAGTAACCAGTAGGTCCACCCTTTGCTTTTATTACAGCGTCAACACGTCGAGGCATACTTTCCACCAGTTTTCGGTAAGTCTGTGCAGGAATGGCTCGCCATTCCTCTTGCAGAGCTGATGCAAGAGATGCAAGTGAAGCCGGGCGTGGTGTGCGGTTTCGTATCCGTCGCTCCAGTTCGTCCCACATGTGCTCGATTGGGTTGAGATCGGGGCTCTAAGCAGGCCAGTCTAACAAATCCACCTTATTTTCACGAAACCAGTCCTGCACACGCCTTGCAGTATGGCAGGGAGCTCGATCCTGTTGAAACAAACAATGGCCATCTCCGTAGTATTGCCACAGTGTAGGGAGGGCCGAATTGTCCAGAACGTCGAGATAACGTCAGCGTTCATGGTAGTGGGTATAACAACCAACGGGCCGAGCCCTAGCCAGGAAAAACAACCCCATACCATGATTGGACCCTCCACCGAACTTCACCGTTGGACGTACACAGTCAGGAAGAAGCCGTTCTCCGGGCTGTCGCCACACCCAAACACGCCCATCAGACTGGAAGAGTGAATACCGCGACTCGTCGCTCCAAAGAACAGTTTTCCAGTCCTCCACGGTCCAGGAACGACGGAGACACACCAGGCCAAACGACGCGTGGCATTAACTTTTGTAATCAGTGGCTTGTGTACAGCTGCTCTACCATAATAACCGAGTCTGTGCATCTCTCTGCGGATAGTTACAGTACTAACGGAGGTACCGGATGCTCTTCCTACCTCCTCAGCGATGGAAGCGGCAGAGGACGTGCGGGACTTCTTGACATGTCGTACCAGACTTCTTCTATCACGTTCCGTCAGTTTGCGTGGTCGTCCGGAACGTTTTTTCGCGTTAGTTGCACCGTCGTGCTTCCATCTCATGATAACATCCGCTACAGTCGACTTTGGTATATCCTGTTTGGCTGCAATGTTTCGTATAGAAACGTTACTTAAATAACATCCGATGACGAGTCCACGTTGGAACTCGGAGAGTTCACGTCCGCGCGGCATGGCTTCACAACAGTTACTGATAACTTAACAGAACACCTCAGCATTATAGTTTCGCCACGCTTTTTCCCAGCATACCTTTCGGCGAAGGTGATATTTGCAGAAATGCGGATTTTCAGGGGTGTCCGAATACTTTTGATCATATAGTGTATATATAGGGAAGGTATTACATGCAACGTGAAAGCAATAGATTGGAAAACCATTTTTAAGTATAAGACAACGAAAGAGCTGATGATAATCCTCGAGAAGATGCGAGAAATTGTACATATGATACCCCCGCCCCCTCCTGCACGATTTTTTTACATATTTTTTTTCCTCAACATTAGCACTCCCTTTACTTGTATATATTTTTTTTTAACAGATGCTAAGACTCCTTCTACCGAATAACGAAACGACTTGTTTACCACATGTAACTCATTTTTTCTGTTGCTTTTAGTCTTTAGTACTTTACCGATGCGACGTGTTTCTCTTTAGGTTCCTTTTAAAAGAAAACTGTTTTTGTGTAAATATAAAAAAAATGGACCCTCTGATTTTTTAATTTTTTTTTTATTGTTGTTTAAAAATAATTTTACTTAAAATATAAACCTAAAAGTCATTAAATAATTAATGTAAAAACGGTTTTTAAGATATTTTACGGTCATGTTAACTGTTACTGTTGAATTTACACGGTGTCTAAGAAATAATGGTGCAAAAATAATTGGTCATTTTTCTTACATACATGGTTGTTTACATTTTCAACCTGCCCAAGTTTAAAACATTTTTACAAGATGACGATCACTTGTTGCTACAATGTCTACTCTCGACGCTCGAACTCAACTAGAGCAATAACAAGATACTCTCGTGGAATGGATCCAGCGATCCCTGTTTCTTTGACGGAGTTCTGCCAGTACTCAGTACTACTGGGTTTGTCACAATACACAAGTGTTCTAACGTAACCCGAAAGATAAAAATCCAAAGAGGTTAAGTCAGATGATCGAGGTGGCTATGCTATCGGTTCAGTCTATCCAGTGCTAAGGAAAGGTTGCGTCTAAAATGTTGCGAACAGCAATGGCATAGTGGGAAGTCGCGTCATCTTGTTGAGAGGTTACACTTCTTATATCAATTCCAGAAGCACTTAACTGGAGAAGAAAAAATGTTCGCATTTTATTAAGATAATTCGCTCCAGTCACGGTAAATCATCAAAGAAAAATGAATTGATTATGGAGTTACGTGACATAGCACAACAAACTTTAATTTTTGGTGAACCTCATTCATGTTGATGTATTTCAGTGCTGAATAAGCCACCTCGATCACCCAACTTAATCTCTTTGGACTTTTATCTACGGGGTTATGTTAAATGTTTATCATGATAAACTCAGGCATCTGTTAGAACTGTCAAAGAATCAGAGATAATTGAATCCATTCCACAAGAGCATCTTGCTAATGCTCTAATGAAGTTTGAGCGTCGAATTCACGCTCTATCGACGATTGATGGCCATCACGTGGAATTGTTCTGAAATTCAACGCTTTGGAAATGTAAACAATCATAGATGTTGTATAGATATTAATTAATAAGTAAATTACGACTAATTAATTTGAAGCAATGTTTCTCGAACACCCTATACTTTAATGATCTCATACTACTAAGATAAATTGGTACGGTATTTTGCTAATAGTACAAAGCTAAGTACAGTAATTACTGTTGCATATTGTGTTTATGTACAGTACAATGTACAATTTCTGTACAGACGTTCTTTAATTGCACACCAATAAATACTTTAATATACCCAAACCTGTTTGCGTGAGATTTTGAATATGGCATAATTTCCTGGCCTAACTATCAAAAAGAAAAAAGTTGAAAATACTTTATTAGATATCCTGGATCACCTGAAGATTAGGGCCCCCAGCCTTCTTTAGTTAGCCTTATAAGGCTAACTAATTAAAATATCACGACCTAACTTAACCAACCGTTAGGTCAACTGTACGCCCTTGACGATTGGTTAGGTTAGGTCGTGATATTTTCGTTAGTTAGCCTTATAAAGCTAACTAAAGAAGGCTGATGGCCCTGATCTTCAGGTGATCCGATATCCTCAAGGGCCGTGTTTCTCAATCTGCGGGCCACGGGAAAAGCTTGTCAGGGAGCCCCGATGCTTAGCAAAAATACAAAAATAAAAAATCAGTTAACATGGTAAAGCGAAGTTTATTTTTCCACCGAAAATTACAAAATATGTAAACTCAGGCAGACTAATTTTTTAAGTGGAAAACTCGTCTTATGTTACAAGTTTACAGTAGAAATTATTTTCTATTTGGCGCAATCTTCATAACTGTTAGTCTATCATCTTTCAGGGAGATGATACCGGTTCCTGCTTTGCGTGTTAACCTTCTTATATTCAGTTGAATATACTAAACACAAAATAACATGTATACTGTAAAGTCAAATTCATTGATTCGTTTTAACTGCAACCATTGATGAGACGCCAAATTAGCATAAATATGAGGTTGCAAAAATGAAATTTAAACTTTCAATGTTTCAGACACCAGTTTTTAACACTCATTTTTTCGTGCTGTCCAAAATGTACACTTAGTCTTCTGACATGAATAATAACTGTAGGGTCTTGTCAAAAGAACAGTCAATCAATTAATCGTGTAAGTTTCCTGCAAGTTCGGTAGACTCTACCACCCTTTCAGTGAAAGAATTAATAGCTATCTCTTACCAAACCTTCTATCGTCAGGTGGGAACAGTTTGGGAGCTGTTTTTACAGCTGAAATATGTGCTGCATCATTATTTAGGGAGTGGGAGTCGCGAGTTATTTTCATATCAAAACAGGGTCGCCAGCGCAAAAAAGGTCGAGGAACACCGCTCTCAGGCCTAGGCTTAACATTAATTAATATAAAATCTTTTATAAACTTTACAAGCATTTTCGATATTTTTCTTTGTTTTTATAACCTTTTTATTACCTTTTCTAGGATCTTTTCCGTTTGACTGCCGCCATTGAAACATAATTAAACTTTTTGTATTTTGTATTTTAACTGAAATGTCTTGATGATACAAAATAAGTTACTTTATAAAAAAGCTTTTCTTAATTTCCCCTTCAAATTTTGTTTCTTATAAACAATTTTAATTACTTTCAAGATCCATGCTTAATTTTTAAGTTTTAATCGTGTACTCAGAAAAATAAGGGGATCACCTGAAGATCAGGGCCTCCAGCCTTCTTTAGTTAGCTTTATAAGGCTAACTAACAAAAATATCACGACCTAACCTAACCAATCGTCAAGGTCGTACAGTTGACCTAACGATTGGTTAGGTTAGATCGTGATATTTTCGTTAGTTAGCCTTATAAGGCTAAGTAAAGAAGGCTGGGGGCACTCACCTCTTATGTTTCAATGGCGGCAGTCAAACGGAAAAGATCCCTTTTCTATAACCTTTTTTATATAACCTTTTTTTATAACCTTTTTATTATCTTTATTGATAAAATAAATTAAATTTTACAATTTTATAATTTTTGTCGTTACGATAATTTTAACGTAAAATAAGAAATTGTGAAATTGGACTTTATTTTACTTAATTTGGTCCTTAAGCTTTAGGATTTACTATAGCATTTAGCAAGTACTTCATTGGCTATACGCTTATCTCTATTTTTTGTTCGAAATATAAAGAGGCTGAAGAAAAAGCTATTAGGCCTATGCTGCAGCCTGTAGGTCTAAGCCTAATTTAAAGACAGTCTGGATCACTTGAAGATTCATCACCCCAGCCTCTTTTAATTAGCTTTATAAGGCTAACTAACGAAAATATCACGACCTAACCTAACCACTCGTTAGGTCAATTGTACGCCCTTGACGATTGGTTAGGTTAGATCGTGATATTTTTGTTAGTTAGCCTTATAAAGCTAACTAAAAAAGGCTGGGGTGACGGATCTTCAGGTGATCCGAAAGTCTATTTTATATATTTAAAATATGTTTTGTATGTTTCTTCTACAACATATAAAAGGTAATTTATTGAAATCATACATTTATTTTCTATGTGAACGGATTTTCTATTGGATGGAATAAAAAACAAGAAAAAAACAAAAACACGTAAACTTTTTTCACACACCAAAAAAATTTTTTTTTTTCAACACCAATTCTGACCGTGGGTTAAGATTAGAGTTTTTAAGTGTAAGATATTTTGGATCGCCTGAAGATCCGTCACCCCAGCATTTTTTAGTTAACTTTATAAGGTTAACTAACGAAAATATCACAACCTAACCTAACCTATTTTCAGAAAATATACAGTCTATTCAAAAAGTCCTTTAGCGAAACTCTACGTTTCTTAGTGATATTTAATGGCAAGAAACGTGGAGTTTCACGATAGAACTTTTGGAATTGATAGTTAAAATTGTGTTCTACTTTTCTTGTTTTGTATTCCTTGTTTTATTACGGTCCTCTTTTCAGTACTTGGTTTGGCACAAATTTGTGTTACACGAAAATGGTGTTTTTAGGTTTGTTGGTTTTTAATAGTTATTTTAAACCTTGGAGTAATTTGCTGCATTTGTTATTCACTTCTTTTACAATATTCATTTCTTTTCATTCATTTATTTTACACCTTAAAATATTTTACTGTTTCATTTAAATTCTTTAGTCTTTTCTATATATTTGACGTCATTTACCTGATGTCATTTACCTGAAATTTCTTGCATCTTTCTTGCAAACAACCAAATACAAATTTTGTTTCCTGTGGGAATAAATTAACCTTTCACCAACTGTAAACATTTATAACATAGATTGTCGAAACATTCTTATGTATACCGAACCGATTTAACATTACTCTTACCGAATAATTTCCGTAACCAAGGTGATCGCAGGAACACTTGCACTGTAAAATGTGTTCCTTAATATCGCCCGGTAGCTCTTCTAAGCTTCTCGTTAGTCTTTGGTCTTCGGTAACAATTTTAGTAGAAATTTTCCTTAGTTTTGCACTTCGTTTTTCTTTATGATGTCCACGAAATTGATGTCCACGAAATAGAAATGGAAGGCTTAAACTATGGTCGCCTTTTTGTAACTGAAAAATTACAAGAAAAATGATTGTTAGAATAGAGGATTACTTGTCTTAAAGTACACTTTTACTTACTGTATTTTTATACTTTTTGAGTAGGAAATTTTAAAGTTTTAGTTATTACGTTATTAATATAGGAGAGGTTAACTACTTTCCTTTTGAAGTAAACTTCTTCATAGTTACCTTTAGCAGTACAGTATTTAAGTATACTGTTACCATTTTACAAGTAATTCTTTTTAAATTTTAACTAAAATAGACTATGATCTACTGCAGTTATCATTTTATTCAGATTATAAATAATATTAATATCACAATCGGATTTTAAATAATTTTGTTGGTAAATATCGGATTACATCATTTAAGCATTAAAATTAATACTTAAATATATATTAATACTACAAAAATAGGACCTTTTCCAGTTTGTGTACCGTTTTTCATATAATTTATTTTTGAAAATATTTTTGTTAAAACTAACGAAAATATCACGACTTAACCTAACCAATTATCAAGGGCGTACAGTTGATCTATTATTAATTATAACATTGTTTGTTTCTGGAATAGTATTTACTATTTACTAATAGATCAACTGTACGCTCTTGATAATTGGTTAGGTTAAGTCGTGATATTTTCGTTAGTTTTAACAAAAATATTCTCAAAAATAAATTATATGAAAAACGGTACACAAACTGGAAAAGGTCCGAAAAATACATAAAACAAAGATATGAAATAACTTTTAATTAATCATTAAAATTTTACCTCCCAAATGAGCCTAAAACGAGTAATAAATTCAAACTCTTCCGTCAAAAACAGCTACAAATAATAACTTTAATATGTGAAAATAGATTCCTGTAAACGCCAGACAGTGATACATTTAAATAATATAATTAGAACAGAGGAAACAAATGCATTCAAATATGAAGCGTCAGTCATTGCATTAAGCACATTTCTTGTATATGAATAATTTTGAATATATTTACAGAATAGCTTAGTCATTTGTTCGTTCTCCCTCCTCATCTTGCGCGGAATGTCTTCTATACAAGCGTCGTTCTTCACGTTAATTATACTGCGTGTTCTTTGCAGTTGAAAATGTATGTATATATATATATATATATATATGTGTGTGTGTGTGTGTGTGTTGTGTGTGTGTATTTTATTAGTAAACCTGTTTATGCACTTTTTGAAACGTGATAAAGAAATTTCACTAGACGGGTGAATTAAGGTAGTAGTAGTAAATGATCGTAGAAATAAAATAAGGTTTTATTAATGAAAACATAGCAAAATGACGTTATACGCAACATAATTAACGTATACGTAACAAATTAACATAAAATAATGGTGGTTAACATAGAATAGTATCAGACTAAACTAAGAATTGGCTTTCGAACATAAAGATATTAAATGTTAATATGTAAAGCTAAATTCCAAATTTTGGTTTATTTTTGGTGTTATTTACAGGCTTTTTCTACGACCAGGCGCATTGAGCCCACTCAGATCTTTATAAAAGCGTAATCTCTCAAATATCCAACTATTTTATAACGTTATTTTATATTATCTTATTATATAATAATAAAAATATATATATATATATATAGTACAGTATATTTATTTATTTATTTTTTCAATTGTTATTCCACGGTTTCGACATTCCATGGGTTTGGGGTAGTGCCAGTTTATGGTCTCGACAGGTTACAGTTAGCGAATCGAAGAGTCGAAATTTTTTAGCTCTAAGTCGGGTCGGGTTTCGATTCTTTTACTGAATCGACCTGAATCGACATTTTCGATTATCGCACAGGCCTAATATATATATATATATATATATATATATATATATATGTAAAGAACGACGCTTGTGTAGAAGAGCGTTCCACACAAGCTGAGGAGGGAGAACGAACAAATGAAAAATGAGGTACCACCCGGGAATCGAACCCGGGATCATCCGATTGCCGGTCAGATATGCTATCCACTACACCATGGACCTCGATCAATCAGAAGTCGTAATTCTCCTACATACGAGCAGAAACCAATGCCCTGAGGGGGCACCTTCGCATCTGACCGGCAATTGGATGATCCCAGGTTCGATTCCCGGGTGGTACCTCATTTTTCATTTGTTCGTTCTCCCTCCTCATCTTGTGCGGAACGCTCTTCTACACAAGCGTCGTTCTTTACATTAATTATACTGTGTGTTGTTTGCAGTTAAACTGTGTGTGTGTGTATATATATATATATATATATATATATATATATATGTATTCGTACAATCTTTAATATATACAGGGTGAGTCAAAAGTCTGGAAACATAGGAACTATATTTTTTTAATGCATTGAAAAGCATAGGTCCAATGTTTCCAGACTTTTGACTCACCTTGTATATATATATATATATATGATGCAAATCTACAAGGAAAATGAAAAATTATTCGAAGGCCTTTTGTGTATTCAGAAGTACAACACTTACATGCATTTTTATTCTGACCATCATCCCTCGATTAAGTCTTTTATTTTCTCTGCTATGTTTTTTAGATTAGAGCATTGAGAGTTGTCAGTCCTGAATTTTTAGATTCCGAGTTATGCAATACCATGAATGTTGGTACTAAAGTATGTTATCCTATTTCATTTTTAGATAACTGTCTTAGGAAAGCCAAGAATAGGTATTATAATAGTGTAACTGTAAAGGAATTTGAGCGTAAAAATATTCTTAGCCTACCTTACCATGTTATTTTTCAATATTTTCCGACTTTACTTAAAGCAATTGGTATCAACGTAGTCTTTAACTATAATAATACTGTTAACTCACGCCTAATAAAGAATAGCCCAGATAATGCGGTTGGCTGTGTGTATTTGATCGGATGTACACAATGTAACTCAGTATATATACTCCAAACGGGAAAAACGTTAGATATAATTTAGGGTAAAACAGCATAAATATGCGTGTAGAACAGCAAATAATTATAATGCATTGTTTAACCATATGTATAGATGTATCATAGTATCAAGTGGAATAGTTCTAAAGCGCTCGTTAAAAACACAGATATAATTGAAAGGAATATTCTAGAATGTGCATTTATCCATTTTAAAAATAATTTCAATAACAGTGCGGGAATATATAAAATTGACAATATCCTGTTAAAATACCTTTTCCCTTTAATTAACTCTTGTTAGTCATGTGCTAATCTTTTTATTTTTCCTTCCCGACATGGGCAACGGGTCACTCGCAAAGAGATCCCATAAATATAGCTTCCCTCACCAGCTTTTGGTTTTTGGCTAAAAATACAATAGTTACCCCTTTTTCTTTGATGTATTCAATCTGACGTGAAGGCAGCGAGTCTTTTGCTTATATTGAGGTTCTAAATGTAGCAGGGCTAGGCTGCTTTAAACCCTAGATCCATGCGTGTTTGCAGTTATATATATATGCTTTAAACCCTAGATCCATGCGTGAGGTCCGTAGCATAATGGTAGAGCGTCCGACCGGCAATTGGAAGGCCCTGGGTTCGATTCCCAGGCGGTTCGCCTCATTTTTCATTATTTCGTTATCTCTCCTCCTCGTGTGCGGAAACGTTCCTTAATACTTATGTCGTTTCTATTCATATATATATGCTTTAAACCCTAGATCCATGCGTGTTTGCAGTTATATATATATATATATATATATACTGTAAATTTGCTATTAAGACACTTGGCGATATTGTCGATCGACTTTTTCTTTATCGAGCATAAGGAACATGATCATGCGACCACAACAGCTGTAACATCTTCATATGTGAAAAGAACTGAACTTTGGGGAACAACTCCGCCACTGACAACTGCACAGTTCCGCATTACTGCACACCAACGTCGTACTCGCATGATAAATGTGACAACTGCGAGAAATGGGATGGAAAATTCTAAGTCACCCTCACCTATAAAGCCGAGATCAGTTACCATAAAATTTTCACTTCTTCAAGCCGCTGAAACAGCATTTTGGCACCAAATCTAAAAACAGGGAAGGTAGGAAAGCAAATGTCTGTATAATAGTTTATGTATCTGGCATCAGGATAGAATTTACCCATATCGATGGGAGAATTGAGTACTTTTCGAGAAGCGATGGTAAGCTTTGTTTATTTAATTTCAATGACATATAGATTATAATCAAACATTATCTCTGACTTGTTACATTTCTGAAACTGTTAAAAACTATAGACTTCAGAAAAAAATTATGTAACCTTGAAACTGTTTAAAATATGGGAACAAAATGTGTTTAGACGTGTTTCTTAATGTTCAGCGTTATTTTTACACACACACACACACACACACACATATATATATATATATATATATATACTAGTGATGTAGCGGATGTCATTTTTTTCACATCCGCGGATGCGGATGAGGATGTTTGATTTAAACATCCGCGGATGCGGATGCGGATGTCTACATTTTCGTTATTTTTTAGGATATATTCGAGATTTGTTGTGTTTAACGTATATAATAAGTTATTATATAGAGAGAGCTGTAGCTATAATGTAGTATAATTGATTAATTGTACAATAATTGCTGTACTTTTCTCTGAACATATAAAATAATATCAAGCATCTAACTAATATAGAAATCAATCAGTGAATTCGTCTGCAAATAAATTCGTTATATTTTGTTGAATTTCAGCCACAAAGGATGCGGGACGTGAACGCAACTCAAATGCACCCCACCGACCTCTTTCCCCAACCTCCACCCTTATAGAAAGAGATCTTTAATTAGCTTGATAACTATTTATATTAAGTTTAAAGTTTTATTAGGCATATTTATAAATGAGTAATTAAAATAAAGTAAACTAAGATGTTCATCGTTTAATGTTCAAACTTAATTATAGGAAGGTTATGCTTAAGGAACATTAATTTTTCTGCCTTTTCTGCTGCCAGTCTGTTTCTCTTTTCATCATATATTAATCCAGCACTGCTAAATAATCTCTCGCTTGGTACGTTTGTTGGAGGACAGGCTAAATGTTTCCTTGCAAGTTTACTCAAGTATGGATAGATATTCTGCGTATTTTTCCACCAACTAATAGGATTGTCACATGCAGCCAGGCGTTTTTCTTGGTGATAGCTCTCGATCATTTTTACTACATCTTTTGACATCGCGTAGGTCTCGTCATTGCTGCTTGACTCAAGAAACTGAGAGACAGATTCTGTGATAGATTTGCTTGTTGAAGGTGTTGGTTCTGTCACTGAAACTTTTATTCTTTTGGTGGGTGGCGAAGCGACAGATTCAAGAGATTGAAGCTCTTCAACTGCTTTGCCAAGTGATGATTTAACTCGTTCTAATGTACTAGGTGAAAATAACTTAGCTTTGTAACGTGGATCTAAGTAGGTTGCAAGAGAGTAACTTCATACAAGAACAGCCTCTCGTCTTGTCGCTTGCATCACTTTTGCGCACAATGAACTAGTTCTATTAATATAGTAGAATTTGATAATTTCCGCTTATTAATGACGTTTTATCTCAACGGGCCACATCCGCACGACATCCGCAGTCCAAAGTGCGGATGCGGACGCGGATGCGGATGTGAGAAAATGTGCGGATGTTCCGCGGATGCGGATGTGACCTACATCACTAATATATACACACAAACTCAGAATGGTCCCCTGAGAAACTTATATGTTAAACACAGACCGTGCATGGAACAAGGAACTCTTCTGGGAAAATTAAATCCACTATAGTCCGAATAAGTAATGGTAAATGACAAATACCATAGTTTTTCTTTTTCATGATGCTAGCCCGACGTGGGCAACGGGTCTCTCGCAAAGAGGTCCCATAAATATAGCTTCCCTCACCAGCTATCTGCAAAGCAGACAGGATCCAGCTTTGGGACATGGATCTAGGGTTTAAAGCAAGCCTAGTCCCACTACATTCAGAACCTCTATATAAGTAAAAGACTCGTTGCATTCACGTCGGATTGAATAAATCAAAGAAAAAGGGGTAACTATTGTATTTTTAGCCAAAAAAACAAAACTTAAACCTCAACCGGGACATTGAGCGTCCACTTTTCAAGGCGAGAGACCCGTTGCCTACGTCGGGCTAGCATCATGAAAAAGAAAAACTATGGTATTTGTCATTTACCATTACTTATTCGGACTATAGTGGATTTAATTTTCCCAGAAGAGTTCCTTGTTCATGCACGGTCTGTGTTTAACATATAAGTTTCTCAGGGGACCATTCTGAGTTTGTATATATATAATATATATATATATATATATATATATATACAGCTTTCTGTGTTTTGTGTTCTTTTGAAATTATTTTGTTTTACGTACATATTTGTTACCAGAAAGTTACACACACAAAAGTTACAGCCAAAAAAATTACAGCGACGTTACGGGGCAAAGTTACGTTAAGTAAAGGTGTACCAGAGTTACTGACAATTAAATTTATAGATAGGTTATGCAGGAATTATACATAACAGTAACTAAAATGTACATTAAGTTAATGTATTAAATTATACCTTTTTCTTACATTTGTAATTAATATTTTTTAATATGTGGGTAACTAATTTATTTCTATTCAATATTTTTAATATGTGGGTAACTAATTTATTTCTACTGAGTATTTTTAATATGTGGGTAACTAATTTATTTCTATTCAATATTTTTTTTTAAATGTGGGGTAACTAATTTATTTCTACTCAATATTTTTTAATATGTGGGTAACTAATTTATTTCTACTGAGTATTTTTAATATGTGGGTAACTAATTTATTTCTATTCAATATTTTTTTAATATGTGGGTAACTAATTTATTTCTACTCAATATTTTTAATATGTGGGTAACTAATTTATTTCTACTCAATATTTTTAATATGTGGGTAACTAATTTATTTCTATTCAATATTTTTAATATGTGGGTAACTAATATACTGTATTTCTTGTCAATATTTTTAATATGTGGATAACTAATTTATTTCTACTCAATATTTATTTAATATGTGGGATAACTAATTTATTTCTATTCAATATTTTTTAATATTGGGTAACTAATTTATTTCTATTCAATATTTTTAATATGTGGGTAACTAATATACAGTATTTCTATTCAATATTTTTAATATGTGGATAACTAATTTATTTCTACTCAATATTTTTTTAATATGTGGGATAACTAATTTATTTCTATTCAATATTTTTTAATATGTGGGTAACTAATTTATTTCTATTCAATATTTTTAATGTGTGGGTAACTAATTTATTTCTACTGAATATCTTTAATATGTGGGTGACTAATTTATTTCTATTCAATATTTTTTAATATGTGGATAACTAATTTATTTCTACTCAATATTTTTTTAATATGTGGGATAACTAATTTATTTCTATTCAATATTTTTTAATATGTGGTAACTAATTTATTTCTATTCAATATTTTTAATGTGTGGGTAACTAATTTATTTCTACTGAATATCTTTAATATGTGGGTGACTAATTTATTTCTATTCAATATTTTTTAAATGTGGGGTAACTAATTTATTTCTATTCAATATTTTTTAATATGTGGGTAACTAATTTATTTTTATTCAATATTTTTTAATATGTGGGTAACTAATTTATTTATACTCAATATTTTTTAATATGTGGGTAACTAATTTATTTCTACTCGATATTTTTAATATATAGTTAACTAATTTATTTCTATTCAATATTTTTTTAATATGTGGGTAACTAATTTATTTTTATTCAATTTTTCTTAATATGTAAGTAACTAATTTAGTTATATTCAATATTTTTTTAATATGTGGGTAAATAATTTATTTCTACTCAATATTTTTTAATATGTGGGTAAATAATTTATTTCTATTCGATATTTTTTTAACATATGGGTAACTAATTTATTTGTAATCAATATTTTTTTAATATGTGGGCAACTAATTTATTTGTATTCAATATTTTTTTAATAGGTGGGTAACTAATTTCTTTGTATTCAATATTTTTGAAATGTGCGCGTAAGTAATTTATTTTTGTTATTGTTTTATACATTTGAACATATGAATTTTAGTTTTAACAAAGTTTTATATATTTTTAATAGCAAATATTAAGTTTTGGAGACATAGAATATTTTTTTTACCCCAGACTGGTGGAAAGATGGTGACGTTGGAAATAACTAACCAACTAAAACGACCACCTAACCTAGTGTTACGTAACCCGGATGTAAGAATCACCCTAATTGGCCCGGAGTATCAAATTGGCCGATCACCAAAATCGGGTGCCCCTGAAACATAATATTAGTCATAGATCTGATAATATTAAGTCTCGAGGACACCAGATTTCGGTGATCCTCCATTTCTTTTTCGGGCCAGACAATGTGATTCCTACATCCAGATTAGGATACACTAGCTAGGTTTAGGTAACCATTCCAGGTTGATTAGTTATTTCCTACGTCACCGACTTTCCACCAGTCTTGGGTAAAAAAAATCCTGTCTCCAAAACTTAATATTTAGTTTTGGCCAATCGGGTGCCCAAAACCTGGTGTCCCGAAACTTAATATTTAATATATATATATATATATATATATATATATATATATATATATATATATATATATATATATATATATATATACATTTAACTGCAATGACCGCGCAGTATATCAACGTATAGAAACGACGTAAGTATAGAGGAGTGTTCTGCACACGAGGAAGAGAAATAACAAAAATGAAAAATAAGGCACCCGCCCGGGAATCGAGCCCAGGATCTTCCGATTGCCGGTCAGACGTGCTAACCACTACACTACGGAGCCACGATAGTCAGAAGTTGTAATTCTCCTACATAGGGCAGAAACCAATGCCTTGAGAGGGCACCCTCGCAAATCGTGAATATGTACATTTAACTGCAATGACCGCGCAGTGTATCAACGTATAGAAACGACGTAAGTATAGAGGAGTGTTCTGCACACGAGGAAGAGAAATAACAAACTATCGTGGCTCCGTAGTGTAGTGGTTAGCACGTCTGACCGGCAATCGGAAGATCCTGGGTTCGATTCCCGGGCGGGTGCCTTATTTTTCATTTGTTTGTTATTTCTCTTCCTCGTGTGCAGAACACTCCTCTATACTTACGTCGTTTCTATACGTTGATATACTGCGCGGTCATTGCAGTTAAATGTACATATTCACGATTTGCGAGGGTGCCCTCTCAAGGCATTGGTTTCTGCCCTATGTAGGAGAATTACAACTTCTGACTATCGTGGCTCCGTACTGTAGTGGTTAGCACGTCTGACCGGCAATCGGAAGATCCTGGGTTCGATTCCCGGGCGGGTGCCTTATTTTTCATTTGTTTGTTATTTCTCTTCCTCGTGTGCAGAACACTCCTCTATACTTACGTCGTTTCTATACGTTGATATACTGCGCGGTCATTGCAGTTAAATGTACATATTCACGATTTGCGAGGGTGCCCTCTCAAGGCATTGGTTTCTGCCCTATGTAGGAGAATTACAACTTCTGACTATCGTGGCTCCGTAGTGTAGTGGTTAGCACGTCTGACCGGCAATCGGAAGATCCTGGGTTCGATTCCCGGGCGGGTGCCTTATTTTTCATTTGTTTGTTATTTCTCTTCCTCGTGTGCAGAACACTCCTCTATACTTACGTCGTTTCTATATATATATATATATATATATACCGGCTCGTATAATATGATAAGAAAAAGAATCGGACTGGGACATGTCGCATTCAGGAAACTGACAAAAGTATGGAGGGACCAATCCATCTCGCGCAAATTGAAGTTTCGACTCATGAATAGCGTAGTAATACCTACTGTATTGTATGGAGCGGAGTGTTAGGTGATGAAACGGAAAGAAGAACGTAAATTGCTGGCATTTGAAATGTACTGCCTTAGGAGGATACTAAATGTAAGGTGGGAACAGAGGATAAGTAATGAAAGAGTGTGGGAGATGGCCGAGCTGGATCAGAACATCGTGGAGAGAGTGAATGACATACAGAGGAGATGATATGGTCATGTCGAAAGAATGGATGCGGGAAGATGGCCGAGGACCGTACCATACGGACGAATGCACGGTAACAGACCAAGGGGAAGACCTAGAACAACATGGTGGCGAAGCTTGAGGAACTCGAATGCACGACTCCCAGTGAGAGAGATGACGAATTTGGCAAGAGATCGGGCTGCGTGGCGGAGATACCGGCTCACCGTTATGAAGGACCACACCTGACAACGGTCAGAAGGGACTTAAGTAAGTAAGATATATATATAATATATATATATATATGTGTGTGTGTGTGTATATATATATATATATATATATAGTAAATATTAAGTTTCTGGATACCAAGGCCCCCGATTGGCCAAAAGTAAATATTTAGTTTTGGGGAGACAGAGTTTTTTTCCTTACCCAAGACTGGTGGGAAGTCGGTGACGTAGGAAATAACTATATATATATATATATATATATATATATATACAAGTGTCTATATATGTGTGTGTGTGTGTGTGTGTGTGTGTATATATATATATATATATATATGAAACCCCCAAATGCCAAAGAACTAGAGGCATTGTATTTCTGAAGGTTACAGTTTTGAAGGGTTTTTTTAGGGTGGAGTAAAATATTTCAGATGCCACTGAGAACTGAAGATCTCGCTTCGTGAAATAATCCCTAAATGATGCTTATCATATACAAAAAGTCTCTCAGATTTAGAATAACTTCTTTCTTCAGCGGCCAATATTGTATTCTGAATGTAAGAATATTTTTTACGTTTTGAAACTTAGAAACTTCGACAATGAAAGGAAAAATTAAGCTCTGCAAAATGTTTTTTAAAATTAAGTTCATAGCTTCAGAATATTGTGTGTGTGTGTGTGTGTGTGTGTGTGTGTGTGTGTGTGTGTGTGTGTGTGTGTGTTTTGTGGAAAAATTATATCTTTTTCATACAGGAAAAAATCTATATCCTTAAGTACGCAAATCCCAAGAAAAATATTGGCTTTGATAAAACTATTTTTATCAATGAATAAAATGTAATTTTCTCAAAAGATTTCTTTCTTGTATTCTAAAATAAAAAATCAAGGATTGACATTATTTTTATTACGTCAATTAATTTTCCAGGTAATAGTAATTACATAATAATTAAGGTTACTTTTAAGATATGGTCAAAATATTTTTAATTTTTTTAAGTTTTAACTTCATTTCGGTTTTTTATTATTTTGAAGTTAGTTTTTACGTACGTTTAAAAGAACGAAAAGCAGGATTAAAACTCGTGAGTTTATTGAACACTAGTAATTTCTTTGATTTTAAAGGATTGTCTCTCTCTCTCTCTCTCTCTCTCTCTCTCTCTTTTGAGTTTAATCATATCCCTTAATTTTCATTTTTCATTTATTTTAATTCTTTTTATTTTACTATTATAAATATATACATATATAGTTATATACTGTATATATTCTTATTTTTTTCTAATAACTCTCAACCTCACGCACAGAAATTGAAATACATGACAAATACACAAGTTTTACAGAGAATATTTACATTTAAAGTAAGAAAAACAAAGCCAACTTTATGGAACACAATCAAAATTCTGAACTTGCAATCGCTCGAAAAAGACAACGTGTAAATGGCTCGTGACAAAACCTATTTTAAAGTGATCTGCGCGCGAAAGCCTGTAAAAGAAATCATTTACAAATAAATAAAAAGGAACCTCGCTTTGAGGTCACGAAGAAATCTTTTTAATATGTTCGCGGCAAAGTGTGTCACTGGTGGCCAATTTTTTATTTCTATAGTTTTTAGCTTTTGTTTAATTTTATATATGGTTTTTTTTATGTATAAAATCATGCAGAATTAAATTGAGATGAAGGAATGCGCTTTGATCAGGGAAATAACAGGGTTGCCAGTTATTGACACGAACGTGTTAAGGAACAGGACACGAAATGGCTTGATGACTCTAATCAAGGTTTCTAAATGCACTATCAACGAATTTATGAAGTCATCATAATGAAACGAGATAAAGGAATCTCGGTCACCTTCTTATCTTGAACATAATCTTCGGAAAGATTGTAGATAAGCATACTTCCCTCCCCCGCTTTTTATTGTAATTGATTTCTAGCAGTGTAGTATGAATAACTGGCATCGTGTACTCAGAGACTTTGATTTCGGCTCTCTCTTATATAAGGGGACATTTTATCGGGCGCTCGTCCTTGGTTTTTCCTTCGTTGGGTACATAAAAAAAATTGAATATGGGAAAATCTTTTCCAATTCAGATAAAGTGATCGTATGTAGAATTCGGACCCCAGGTAACCCTAATGGAGAATACAGACCCCAACTTTCCCCTAATGTAGAATCCAGACCCCAACTTTCCCCTAATGTAGAATCCAGACCCCAACTTTCCCCTAATGTATAGATTATAGAAGCCAGACGCCAAACGAATCGTATAAGGACATCAATAAACAATTTAAAGGTTCATAAAAATTTTATTGTTATTATCACAAATAAAAACCATTAAAATCACACAATTGTAAAATCTTATATCAAATGTAGAATTCGGACCCCAGCCTTCTTTAGTTAGCTTTATAAGGCTAACTAACGAAAATATCACAACCTAACCTAACCAATCGTTAGGTTAACTGTACGCCCTTGACGATTGGTTAGGTTAGGTCATGATATTTTCGTTAGTTAGCCTTATAAAGCTAACTAAAGAAGGCTGGGGTCCGAATTCTACATTTGATCCAATCTTATTAACTCAAATAGTTAAAGAGTAGCTTAAACAAGCCAAATGGAGAATACAGACCCCAACCTTCCGCTAATGTAGAATTCGGACCCCAACCTTGGTAGGGGTCCGAATTCTACATATGATCCAGATAAAGTGCCTGACTGATGGTTGTTTTAGTTTAAGTTTAGCTAATTCAATGGTCTTTATCAATTAGAATTTTTTTTAGTTATAAGAATATAGTATATATAAGTTTACTAACGCACCAATAGTTTATTTTGACATCACTTTGCCGTAATTCACAAATAAAGATTTCATTTTTTTTTTTAAAGTCATTGACCAAAGTTTTTATTAAAAATGTGAGATACAGAAAAACGTTTGTTTTATATTAAACTTATTGGAATTCAAACCAGGTAAATTGACCAAGACATAAATCCTCTTATAATAAAATGCTTTTCAGTTTTTATGATCGTTTGAGATCCAATTAATGCAGGGTTTCCATTTTATGGTTCGTGGACCAGATCCGACCCGCCACATGCATTTAAATTTATTTTACGTTTTATACTAGAAATGTTAAAAAAATCGAAGGCGGTTTATAATTGCATCGCATTAACTTGCACTGCGCCACAGTGACTACGTGACACTGCAACAGTGCAAGTTATTCTTCCGCAATTGTCGTCTTACGCCTGGCAGGTAAAGTCATCTTGAATTTTTTAGTGTTTAAAGTTAGGTATGGTTGGGTTGGCTGATTTTAACTATTAACTTAGTTGCTTGAGGCAGTCCTTATTGAATTTAGCTATTAGCCGATATACGTCAGGATTTTCCCGTCAGGCGATGCAATTGCGACAGCAAACCAAGAGGAGAAAAGTCAATACAGAATACCTTGCGTTCAACTTAAAGCGGACTACCAATAATATTATTTATTTCTTCTTTACAAGGGGAAAGCAATCTACACTCAAAATAAAACCTTCTAAATTTAGAACTTAAAACTTCTTTTTGAGGATGTATTCTAAGGAAGTTTTTCCTTCTTTTGGATGTTAAAACTTCTTGTCAGATGTTATAATATAACATCTTTTAATAACATAATTTCTTTAGAAGGAAGAAATGGTACCCAAAACCTTTTTTTGAGTGATTTGGGACAACAGAAGATCAAATTTCTATGTATAGAAGGTTGCAGGAAGTCTTTGTTTTCAGTGTATCTAATATGCAGAGACTGTAGCTCTTCTTTAAAAGTACAATATCAGACATCACCATAATACGATCGCAAACAGCGGGTCTAACAAAAGGTTATGGGTTGGGACTACTACTACTCCCAGCCTACATGTTCATTGGGAATCCTGACTCTGGCATCCGACTCTTGAACATCGAAGGGTTGAGGACTCCTGAAGTAGTCAATCGAATTTACAAAGATCCTTTTCCTATGAACGTCATCTTTCAGTAATGTCTAGAACAGGGGTTCTCAACCCACTTACTTCCAGTACCCACCTGAAGCATTGGCGCTCACCCCGTTACCCCTAATGACCCGTAAATTAACCAAAAGTTAAAGAATTAGTTTATAATCATATAATTGTCTTTAAGCACCACTCTTAAATAAAATATGTATGGCTTCCATTACCCCCCCCCCCTGGATATCCCAAATTACCCCTTTGGGGCTAATTACCCACCGGTTGAGAACCCTTGGTGTAGAATATTGCCAGTATTAATAATGTACCTGTGCTCTCTCTCTCTCTCGTTGATGTTGATGTTCCGTGTGTTGGTCTCCAGCTATATATATATACTGTGTGTGTGTGTGTGTATATATATATATGCGTGTGTGTGTGTGTGTGTGTGTGTGTGTATATACACACACACTCATATTGAACTTAACAAACAGATAAACGCGAATGAAAATTGCAATAAGAATCCTAATAAAAGTGACCTAATAACTAACTAACTAAATAAATAAATGAATAAATAAATAAATAAATAAAATAAACGAACTAAATAATAGAAACAAAGAAAAACAAACTTAGAGCGATTAACCTTCATAAAAAAGAGCTTTCAGCATGAGTTTCTCTACATTCCTTATTATTATTATTATTATTATTAACTCTAGGATTATTTAGATATATATATATATATATACGGGTGTGAAACATTGACATGGCATGAAAGTGAGAAGTCAAGGGTAAGACCAGTTGATATAAATAACTCAAGAAGTACTAATTCCCCTTGTGTAGAGCAGGTACAGTAAAAATTTAATCCTCTTATTTCAGTTAATAATAAAAATACAAAACCTTTTAAAGTGTCACACGTTCAAAAAAAGTAACCGATGATATATATATATATATATATATATATATATATATATATAATCATGCGGGTTGCTTCTACAGAGCTTCAATTTAATATTTAGGAGAAATCCAATGACAAGGAGAAATGTAAATGCCATGAAAAGTCTTCTTTAATGCGCAACGTTTCGAGCAATACGCTCATCTTCAGGCTGTTTAATAACAATGTGAAATTAAAATCAATATTGAATGAAAAAACAAAACAGAAAATTTCTATAACCTATTCGTAAAGACAAATTTTAAAAGACTGAGAAAAGAGGGTTAAATTCTAAGTTATACAGATTTACATATAAAAATTAAGAAGTTATTTTTAAATACATGTAGTAAATGTGAAATTAATACACTGGAAAAATTACCAATAGTACACTGGAACAATGGAACTATCTACCTTACACTGCAGTATCCGAGGCTGACTAATTTGAGCAGAGACAAAGAACGGGAAACACGAGAGATGGCGAGGGCGATTGGGGAAGGAGGGATTATAAGGAATTGGGGAAGGAGGAGGGATCAGAGCAAATTGAGAGGGACGGCCGATGAGTCAACATTCAGACTAGGGGACAATGCTTTAATGAAAAGCGATTCTAAAATTCTTAGTGAGTTGGGACAAGTATTACAACCAAGAATTTTAAAATTGTCTAAAGTGACATCAATTTTACATTTAATGCTGTGTTCACGAATACTCGAGGCTTCTTTAGTTTTTAAAATTTTACCTGTTCGGCCACTTATTCCCATATGCGAATAAAATCTAGCCCTGAGAGAGCGAACAGTGCTGCCGATGTAATTCCCAAGGAGACACCTGGGGCAGGTAAATAAATATACAACACCGCTACGCAACGAGTCAGGGGTTCGATCCTTCGCTGAGAAAAAGCTACCTAAAGACGTTTTATTAATAAATATGATGCGGAAATCAGTATGATAAAAAAATTTCCTTAACAATTTTGTAAATTTAAGCTTAAATTCCTTATTCAAAGGACCCATTTCAGGCACCAAGAAATATTTTATATCCTTCGGCACTGTAATACATGGAAGTTGAGGGCTATAAACATTATTTAAGAAGGATCTAATTAGTTTGTCTACATATTGAACAGGAAAACTATTATTATTAAAGTATGATCTTAGATTATTAAATTCATCATTAAGTAAGGTAAAATTAGAGGTCAAATTATATCCTCTGAACAGGAGAGTTTTAATACAAGACATCTTATAGTTGAAATCAGTAAAACTAAAAAAATTCATGCCCAAACCAGTGAAAGTGGGTTTCCTGTAAACTGATGTAGTAATAGAATCACCGTTTTTCGAAATTAAAAGATCTAAGAAGGGGAGGGAGCCATTTTGCTCAGTTTCCATTGTATACGTTATATTGGGGTGCAAAGAATTTAGGAAGTTAAAGAATTGTTGCGCTTGTACCGCATTATCAAAGACTGCTATCGAATCATCAACGAAGCGTCGATAGAAAATTGGCTTGAGATGAGTGGGAGATTGTCTAAAAATTACACTTTCTAAATGAGTCATAAAAAAGTCAGCTGCTAACGGTCCGACTGGTGATCCCATCCCTACCCCATCAATTTGTTGGTAAACCTTATTGTTGAAAGTGAAATAGCATTGTTTGAAGACCAATTCTAAAAGTTCCTTCAAATGAGACAATGAAAAACCATGAAAATTATCAACTGAGCTAAAAACCCTATCTAAAATAATGGCAATAGTTTCAGATACAGGTACATTTGTGAAAAGTGACTTTACATCAAAACTGACAAAAAACTTTTTTGAATCGAAGTTTTTACCAAGGAGGTCTTTTTGGAATTCAAACGAGTTATTTATAGTGTAAGCATTTTTCGCAAAGGGGGACAGGAGACGAACAACAAATTTTGCCAATTGAAAGGTGGGTAAGTTATACGAAGCTAAAATAGGACGGAGAGGTGTTCCAGCTTTATGGATTTTAGGCAGACAGTATAATTGAGCAAGATTAGCACCAGATGCGAACAACTGAGAGTAAGTATCATTTTTTATTATCTTTAAGGACTTTAGTCGTGACAGAAATCTATTAACCTGGTCTTCTAACCTTACAATGACTTTATTTACAGGTTCTAGAATTTGTTTGAATTTAGTAAGATCACTTAGGATTTCATTAGTTTTGTTTATGTAGTCCGATTTATTCAAAATAACCACTCCGTTACCCTTGTCTGGCCTAGTCACAACAATCTCCTGGTTCTTTGCCAAATTCTTAATACACTGCAAATCACTCTTCCTAAATATGAAAGATTGAAATTTAAGATTTCTAAGTTTAAGAAAAAATTCTTGAGTTAAATTTGAGAACTGACATTTGAAATTATTGAAATCCCCCACATGGGGAACATTTTTCAAGCCATTGAAAAATTTTTCAAAGTAAAAAAAAACGAAGGCTTATATATTTGAAACAACGGAAGCTTAAATTGCAAACCAAGTGACAGTAAAAACTTTTCCCGAGGGGAGAGTGTGTAACTAGAAAGATTCGAAATTACCTTCTCTGAATTGAAAAAATTTGGTGAATTCATTCCCAAAGCCTTTAACTTACGTTCATGTGTTTCCAAGATTGTAGAGTGAAATTTTTCTAGTTCACGTTGTACAAGAGAAATTATTAATAAATAGTCCAACAACGACAAGGTATTTTTAAGAGTAGTTATATAATGCCCAAGAGACTTGTTATGCGAATCTGATATTTTGATTTTATAATTAATTTCATTATTTAATAAATATTCCAGGGACGATTGATAAAATTCAGAGTCATATAGATTATCACGGTAGAGTTTGAAGTAAACAAATTTCGGGAAAATCCTGCAAGTCCGACACATTTCAAGAAACGTTGCGCATTAAAGAAGACTTTTCATGGCATTTACATTTCTCCTTGTCATTGGATTTCTCCTAAATATTATATATATATATATATATATATATATATATATATATATATATAAGGAAAAGGTAAAGTATTAAAAGTTTTTTCCGATTTTTATTCTGGGTTTCGGTTTTTTTTCGGAGGTTATTCTACCGTAAGACTTAGCTTTGTTTCAATTCTATTCAGTTTCAGTTTACAAATACAATGTTTTTTCCGTGTTGAGTCTACAGCTATATAAAAAATACAGGGGGTCCCAAAAATTCCTATAAATTTTGCAGAAATAATATTTTAAGGAAAATAAAAGAACAGCATAACCAAAAAAATAAAAAATATATATATATATATATTTTTATATAATTCAGCCATTAGCTTCGGCATGGGCACCATGAGTGTCTCTGCATCTCTCAAATCTGTCAAAATAACTCCACAGATGTTGGTGAATATCTTTCGTAATGCACTGACACATTTCAGACATGCAGAGGCACTGAGGGTGCTCATGCTGAAGGTAATACCTGAATTTGACATATATACACATATTTGGTTATGCTGTTCTTTTATTTTCGTTAAAATATTATTGTTTTTGCAAAATAGACAGGGACTTTTGGAATACCCTGTATTATTCTAAATAAATACTGGCTTGTATAAGAATTATTTGCGATTGCGGATACTTGTGGTGTTTAGTCCAGTTTGTGTAGAGCAAGCCTAAGGTAGTACGAGTGTGGCTGTGATTGATGCGAGTAAATTTGTGTTGTCTTGGGGAGAAAACACAAAATTGCTGTACATTATGCCCCTGAAGAATCATGCACCTGATAATAACTGGGGGTGTCTGCACTACAAACAAACGAAAATCGCAATCACTTGAATACGGATATGAATGTTCTTTGGACTAAACTAACACAGAACATTGTTGCTTTCACTGGTGATGAACAACGTACGAAAGTCTCGTCAGTACTTTGACCCCCTATTTGCTTAGCAATGCTACTGCGAGCTGCTCGTACCTTCAAATGGGCGTATGGGCGGAATGGTGCTCTATGTAAAAGGATGTTTAACTTCATAATTCCACTTAAATTATGAATGATTTTATATATATATATATATATACAGGGTGGGCCGTAAGTTTCCATACATAGGAAAATTTAAATACGTGCGTCGGTATTTGGATCAGCAGTTTCCGGATGCTTGGATTGGTCGGCGTGGTCCTGTGGAGTGGCCTCCCAGATCCCCAGATCTCACCCCCCTTGATTTCTATCTTTGGGGGCACTTGAAGGCCATGGTGTATCAGGAAAAGATACGAGACATAAATCATCTAAAGGAACGTATCACCAACGCCATTACAAGCATAACGTCAACTGTGCTAATGCGTGTTCATCAACAGTGGGGAACACGTATTGAAATGTGTTTTCAAAACAATGGCAACCATGTAGAGCATATTATATAAATAAAAATGGTTGTCCATAAAAAAATGTTTATTTTTCCTATGTATGGAAACTTACGGCCCACCTGTATATATATATATATAATATATATATATATATATATATATACACACAGTGTGTATGTATGGAAACTTACGGCCCACCCTGTATATATATATATATATATATATATATATATATATATATATATATATACATATATACACATATACATATATACACACACAGTGTGTGTGTGTGTGTGTATACGTAATACATAAGTAAACGGATGGGCCCAAACGAAACGATATAAAGGGAACACATTTTGGCTAACATATTAAACGTTGGTGAAATATCAGAAAAAAATAGAGGCTGACGACGCCTGCATGTTCTAAGGCCGAGGGAGGCCTAACATTATTTAATTAATATATAAATCTTTATAATTTTTATTACACATCCTGGCTATTTACTTTGTTTTTATTACAGGTATTTTACAGGTATTTTTTGTTAATTAATTACTTAATTTTTAATTTGAAATATAAAAGAAACTGAAAAGACTTATTAAGCCAATATATGTTGTTGTTGTTTGTTTGTATGTGTAAGTTTTTATTAATAGAAAGCTTATTTTACACATTTAAATCGTATAAATTCAAAATATTTCATTTTTACAACATATAAAAATAAATTTATTAAAACTAAATAGATTTTTTTTCTTTCTTTGTAAATTGACTCGCTATTGCACAGATCAAATAAAATAGCTTTAAAAAAAACATATTTTTTGCAACACACACCCACCCACCCACACCCACAAACACACATATACACACACACACACACACACACACACACACACGCACTATCTATCTATCTATCTATCTCTATATATATTTTTTTTCTCACAATACATAAATAAATATAGAAAGTATAATTAAAATATAACATTATGATATTAACTTGTAGCAGAAATTCACTTATGTCAGAAATCCATTTATGTCAGATATACTGAATATTATTTAGTAAATAATTCGTTTCAACTTTTAATGTATACATTTCCTGTTCTAATGAACACGAGTATTTTTCGATACCCAAAATAGTAAAATTTTCATCAATTTCTCCTTTTTAAATATTTATTTAAAATGTATCATTTATTTTGCAAAATAAACTTCTATTTTTTAGTTTATATACTCTGTATATATATATATATATATATATATATATATATATATGTGTGTGTGTGTGTGTGTGTGTGTGTGTGGGTGGGTGGGTGTGTAGGTGGGTGTGGGTGTGTAGGTGGGTGTGGGTGTGTAGGTGCGTTTCTAAGTTAAATTATGTCATCTTTTTCAGAGACTCGTAAGATATGGGTGGCCATGTCGTTACATTGCTTTTCGAAGATCAGCCAAAGTAAGCGACGTTGCATCAATTTAGTAATTGGATGGGTGACTCTGCTCAGACAAATGTCATCCTCTCGACAAGTTATTGTTGGTTAAGTGAAGTTAGGTTAGGATAGGTTAGGTTAAATTAGTTTATTGGAGTGTGGGCAGAATGTCCCGTCGAAGACATTGATATAGGCCTGACAGTCCTATGCGTCAAGATGATGTAATACCCTGTTGCTCGGATTCAACTCCACATTAAGTTGTAGGTCCCCTCCATTTTATGATCCTGGCTGTTAGTACGTTTATACATTTACATTTACAGCCCTATGCGTCAAGATGATATAATACCCTGTTGCCTGGATTCAATTCCACATTAAGTTGTGGGTCCATTTTATGATCCTGGCTGCTAGTACGTTTGTACATTTAACATCATAAGATATGGACCAAGAGAAGACTTTGTTGGTCTAAGTTCATGGTTGGCATAGAATTACGTTTACACGCATTTATTACGTCACCTCTCATTATTTGTGACGTAAATATTCTGAAAAAATACGTAATGTCTCACTACTGCCTTACATTAAACAACTGAAATACTAACTTTTGTCTAATCTTTTTTAAGATGCATTCATTGCATCACTGGATATAAGTTAAACTGGAATTTCATTGCACTCATCAACATTTCTACGTGAAAAAAAAGTTTACCTACAAAAGTAATGAACCTTTTTACCTTTTAATATTTAAAAAATTTAAAAAATCTATTTCCTTTCATTTTCCAGATAGATAATCAAAGATGTGTGTGTATATATATACAGTATATGGAGAAAGAGAGAGAGAGAGAGAGAGAGAGAGAGAGAGAGAGAGAGAGAGAGAATCCCGAAATCTAAAATATGAACTATTTTTATACATACAATTCCAGGGAAAAGTTTCCCTAAGAAAAAATTCTGAAAAATCTGAAAATTTAAAAAAATTCCAACAAACTCTTCTTTTTTGATATGACTGAGTATTGAGTGCGATGTTCCCCAAGAACCCTTTCCACACATAGCAAAATGCCCTCCCCTCCCCCTTACTCCCGACTCCCAGTGATACGCTGCAAAGGAAAAAAGAAAAAAGAAAAAAAAAATTATATATGTATATATATATATATATATATAGAGAGAGAGAGAGAGAGAGAGAGAGAGAGAGAGAGAGAGAGAGAGAGAGAGAGAGAGAGAGAGAGAGAGAGAGATTGGCAGTATCGATGATATTGTATCTTGTATCTATATCTTAAACAAAAGTATAAAAGTATGTTATTGTATCTTTGATACAAATTTATCTGTATCTTATATATTGAAATGAGATATTTGATACAAAATACATCTGAGAAATCTCAATCCTCGCCGTCTTGACTTTTGGAATAAAAATTAGGCATCTTCCGACTAATGGGAGTGCCAAATGTATGATGGTAGCTAATCTCGACGCGTAAACTATTGCACAAGCGCAATTATTATTGTGTGAGACGCAGTGGAGTAGACAGGATTAAAAATACCATAAAAAGTACCCTATGCTTATTGAGTTATTAGAATTACAATAAAGCGTTATGTGTTTAGCATGCATCAATCTGCTAAATCCGGATGCATTGGTGGCAATAATGTGATCTTAAAGACAAACAACTGCTAAACTTAATAAGTTTAAAAAAATCTTTCTAAAATGCTGTTGCGGTAACGAAGAATCTGCAAGCTTAGGTCAGTCAGTGCACTCCAAAAACTTGATCTTAACCCAAATTGGTGTTAAATAAACTTAGACCCATTAAGTAGCTAAGTTTACCACATAATTTGGGTAAAACTAAAAATAATGAGAGTAAAAGTAATTCCTTCCAAAACTACTTAAGTAATATTGTAATTTTAACTAAATGGGTCGGACCTTATTTGACTTCAAGTTGGGTTAAAATAACAAGAAAGAATCTTTAGTTAGTCTTATTTAGATGAGAAAATCTTTTATTCAATAGACCATGGAAGACTGCATTTCTGGGAAAGAAAGAGTACGCAGGTATTCACGAGAAAACATCTTCGAAGTGAGACGAGAAGTGTATAGGGATGAAACAACATTCACAACTGGAGAATTAACCTCCATTTACGGAAGATTCAACTACTGAACAATATAATATGTTAAAATTCTTAAAGAGCTTCTAAGCTTTATTGAGGAACTCGTAACCAGTCGAGCTCGAACCATGTGCGAAGGTATCAGAAGCCACTATCTTGACTCGTGAAACATTCTGGATTCTAAAAGGAGACCTTTAAAACTCGGTGGTCTTGGCAGTGTTTGACTCTATATCACTATATTCTCTAGCTTAAATGCTTTCAGTGCAATAACCAATGAGATGTCAGACAATAATATGTAACAATGTAGCAGGCTTAAATCTGTCCACTTATGTGGACCAACGGCATTGAAGGGTTAAATCAGTTCATAGTTTTAATCCAACAAAAATGAGTGGTTTGTGGGGGAACTAATCTAAACTGAGGGATAACTTACCTAGTTCTACTCCTACTCGGTAGGAGTGAATACTTTGATGAGTTACGATTCATTTATTAACCCACTGTAAGTTAGTAATTTGGTCATACATTGGAAATGAAAATAAAATGTGCAATTTTGATAAACTCATTACTTTAATAGTTTTAACACTGGTTTCGCTCGTTATAGTCCAGCGGATATGTGACATTTTTTGGAGCAATTGTGCACATTTTGCTACAAGCATGAAACTTTGCAGAGTTGTTTTCTAGGCTCACTTGAATGATTTTAGATATGAAGCCTTCACCGAAAAGAAATATTCTGTGTATTTTGAAGCATTGTTATAAATGTATACTAACCGCGAATTTACGTCACTTGTGAAACCAATTGTTGATATGTTATGCCTATATGGTGGTTATCTAACATGTTCAGACATACTTTTGTCAAAATGGTAAATATACTACCTCTCAACTGGGGTTCAGCTAATGTTCAGCCAATGTTCAACTTGGATCCTATAAACGAAGTCCCGTATGCCAATAGCAACCCTTAAGAGTGATTGCACTCTGTTTTCAAGACTTTACATTGCATGCCAGACACGAGATGGAAACTTGAATGACTTCTTCAGGCACAAAAATCAGCCGTGCCTACCTTCAATATCCCATCTGGGAAATACAAGGCCTTGTGCAAAGTCAAAGTTGCTGCAGTGCTTGGAAGAACTGGCCATGCCTACTGATGAGACTCCAGTCATTGATGCCACAATTCTTGATGGAGCTGCAATTGTAAACATGCTGAAACCAGGCACAGCCAAAACGTTTGCTACATATCATATGCAACAAATGCTTTTCTACCATATCTCAAGAAACAACTTCGGTGTGCTGAGAAAAGATTGGACCTTGTCTGGGATGTATACCACGCAGATTCCTTGAAAGCAACTGCCAAAGAAAGAAGAGGGAAGGGAATGAAAGAAAGGTGGAAGCCAACACCTCAATCCAGGGAAATTGGCAAGAATTCCTTAGCTTGGATGAGAATAAGAGTGAGCTTTTCAAGTTTTTGGCTCAGCAGAATGTCACAGTTGAGAGTGACACTCATCATTACCTATGGGGAAGGCATTCTCTGCTATCAACACCATGACACAGCAGGATTAAAGCCTTATCAACATGAAGAGGCTGACAGTAGGGTGATTTTGCACATGTTGGGATGCTGAAAATATGGGGTGTCAGAAGGTTCTCTTGAGAACTGTCGGCACATATGTTGTTGCTTTAGCGGTAGCTGCTGTGAAACAAGAGGACTGGGTAACATTTGGAACTGGGAAAAATTTCTGCTATCTTGCTACACATGAAATTGCTGCTGCACTCTCGCTTGATTAGTCAAGTTGCCTGCCCATCTTCCACAGCTTCACAGGCTACAACACAGTATCTCCATTTAATGGTATCGGCAAGAAGACAGCTTGGAACGTCTGGCAAACATATGGTGATGTGACAAACACCTTCAAATCTCTTCAAATCTCTCAAGGGTTAGAATAGCCATATTTGAAAGATTGTGTACATTCGTATAGAGTGTATTAATGCTGAGGAATACTTGCTATCATCCAAACATATACATATTAATACATATATAAGTGTAAAGAACAGTGAATAATGCGGTCAAACATATCATTTAGAAGGTTGTAAAATCATGATTATTGTTGTCTTATTCTATACGTCAATTTTTTTTCAAATGAAAGGTTATCAGTCGCATATCGACAATATTGAATAAATGCAAAAAAATGCTAATTATAATATTTTTCAACATCTCTGAATGTCTATGCTTTTTTGGGTGCGAAAGACCATTTTTGGCTATTTAAAGGCTTGTAGCAAAATGCTAACAACTTCTTCACATGTTTACATCAGGTACGTGGCGGCCATTTTGAAGTGACAAAAACGAGTATAGGATATTTTTTTCGAATGATTCCATATCTAAATGTCTGTAGATTGTCAAAAGCCATCATTTTGCCAAATTTGATGCTTGTTGCAAAATGTGCACATTTTTTTCACATATCCGCTGTACTATTACTGCATAATAAAGATATATTCTATATTACATTACGAATTTAAAGATAATTATTATGCCAAAAAATATGATGCCTTAGCAATACCAGTATTAAAAATTCAGGATCACCTGAAGATCAGGGGCCCCAGCCTCATCGGGGCCCTAATCTTCAGGTGGAAAAAATTGGGGGCCGTCATTTTCAGGTGACAAAATTTATTTTATTTTTATGTTAAATTTTTAGGTTAAGGTTACACCGATAGGAGTCGTAGTGTTTATGTTAGTTCTCTCTATCATCATTATGTAAAATTGATCTGGGATCACCTGAAGATCTTTCCCCTCAGAGTGTCCACCTGAAGATCTTCCCCCCCCTAGCCTGATCCACCTGAAGATACTCCACCCCAGTCGGCTCCACCTGGAGATACTCCCCCCACTTTTGACAAATAAAACAAACAATTCATTCTAGAGGATATAATGCCCGGTTAGGTTAATTGAATTCCCGGTTAGGTTAATTGAATGCCCGGTTAGGTCAACTGTATGCCCTTGACGATTGGTCAGGTTAAGTTGTGATATTTTCGTTAAAACTAACGAAAATATCACGACTTAACTTAACCACTCATCAAGAGCGAAAATAATAAAATAATGATTGGGGTTGTTTAACCTCCTTCGCAACATCTAAGGTCATATGATGGAGGGGACCTACAGCTTTACGTGGGATCCGAACCACGGGTCGCTACATAATCTGGACACGGAGGACGGTTTCCCATCCAACTACTACCCGGACCCAATGTCGCTTAGCTTCACTGATCAATGGGAAGCGGTGTTACGACATTGGCTACGACCTAGCCCTCAAGGGCGAAAGAACACAGTGAAACAATGAGGGTGCTATAAAGGAAAAGATCCACTAATTATCTTTTATTTATTACGATTAATTGTAGCTCAACCTTTCATGTAAACATCGTTGTTTATAATCACCTTACCACAGTGAAAGCAATTAAAATATCTATTATTTACGTTTGAAGAAATGTTTTGCCACATTTCAGTAAAGCTGTATTTATCTACGTTTTATTTCTATACTGAAAAGTATACTAATTCTAACAGATAATACGATCAATGCTCTGTTGTAAGGAATATTCGTAGGTCGCTCTATAAATACATAGTTTAGGTCGGAGGTTCTTACTCTTTTTTTAGGTCGACATACCACCATGCTTTTCTAACTACCAGAATCGGAAAGGTCAGCAAACTACATATTAAAATGCTCTTGTCAACAACCTAAAAGAGTTCCGGTTAGGAATCGCTACTTTAAGCAATGAATGAATTGATTTGTCAAGGCAATTTTCGAGTCTGATGCTGAGGAATGAAGGGAGTTAGGGATTGGTTGGTTAGATTGTGATTTTCTTTTTGTTTATTAATAAAAGCAACGTTTTATTAGGTCAAAACGCTAAAGCATATCAGCAGTTTTATTTCAGTACGTTGGAAATTTTAAATATGAAAATTAATTTGCATTTCGCGTCTTTTCTGCCACACATGGAGCGGCCGATAAGAGAACCGCTTTTTCCTATTTTCATTTTCACTTTTATGTGTGTGTGTGTGTGTGTGTGTGTGTGTGTGTGTGTGTGTGTGTGTGGAAAAACTTGTCCTTTGAAACGTAGTGTATTTTGTAACTAGTCATAAAAAAGTGAAGGCATAAAGATAATTCTTCACCAACAGAAACTTTTCAGGTTAAATTTTTTTTTATGAATTCCTTTCTGCATCTATGCATTAGATTTACGTGTGATGCAAAATACGACCCTTTACCTAATGTAGTAGTGAATTTGTCTAATTTGCATAATGAAGCAAATACTCTTATTGTATCTTCTTAGTGGCCTTTAGTTTGGGACAATTAATGACAACTTCGAATGGATATTATTATTATTATTATTATTATTATTATTATTATTAATATTATTCGTAGTAGTAATAATAGTGCTGAATAAACATACTGTTTCGCCTGTGTTTATCTTCTGCAATCCTTCCATTAATAAATGTTCGTTTGTAACGTGAGTTATACGTCTGTCATCAAGAAGACACTTTCTCGCTAAAAAGGTTTGTACTCTCACCTTCAAACTTTTACAAGAAAAACGAAGTGAAACCAATCTTCGGCATCTGGAGAGAGAGAGAGATAGAGAGAGAGAGAGAGGAGAGAGAGAGAGAGATCATTGCCACAACTGATTATTGGTGCAACTCAACGGAAGAACTTGTATAGAGGAAGAAAAAAATGAGACCGATGTACTCCGAAAAATATTTTACTCTTTTTACGTAAGAATTTTAGAAACGTTCAAAGGCACCATTTTTAAAGTAATTTTGTTCCCAACTCTTTCAAAACCTTAAATGAACGTGCTTCTTTGTTCTTTATTTTCTATGTTGCACGTTGCTTCTCATAATAAAAAGGCTAAAAAAAGTTTTAATAAATTTAAAAGAGGTTTATATACTGGTACTTAACGGTTGGTGAGAACTTGAAAGACGGCGCCGTATTCATTACTAGTAATTGTTATGTCAGCACGTACAATACCGTCTCCTTTCTCACAGCTATTACAAATACCCCTCTTTTCAGTGAACTAGCGAGTTCTTTTTTAATGAGTAAGACCGCATCTTCTATATAAGTACTAATAAGAATCACTGCCGTACTAACCACAGCCATGAAACCGAATGAATACTGCAGTGAGTTAAATGAGAACAAAATCAGTTCGCTTCTATACTACTCCTGACCAAGAGCGAGAGCTCTCGCTACAATTGAATTTACCTCATCGAGTGGAACAGTTCTCTTTAACGAACATGCACAATGAATCTTTTTTACATCGTTCGTGGGAAAGTTCGTTTTGTGAGCCTGTTCTTTTCATATCGTGTGATTAATTGAAGAATGGAAAAACCAAATTAAATTTTCTTCTTTCAGAGAAAATTGTAAAGGAGGGGATTTGTGGTTGGATATGATGAAACAAACATAATGGAAACTGTTTTTTTACTTACTCTCGTGAATGTAACATACATCTACTTGGTTTTTCGAGCATTTAATTTAACGAATGGTGAAATTTGCTTTTTGACATGATGATCCTAAAGTACTGTATTCATTGTGGTTTAAGGGGCATTTTTCAAATATATATTAAATTAATGACAGATTTTAATTTTTAAAAATTATATCCATAAATCTTATTCAAGGACGATGTTTCCTTTTTGTTAGCGCAAATTGAAACACACACAACACACACACACACACACACACACACACACACACACACACACACACTGCTAAAGCTATGGCTTAGTGATATCCTTCTATACTACAGGGAGACTAAAGAAATGTTTCGTACCTGTATATAGCTTATATATCTACAGGGTGTCCCGTAAGTCTGGACCCATAGGGAAAAATAATAAAATTACAAAATAGTCCAAAATTTATTACATAATCTGTTCAAAGTGTCCGCCGTTGTGTCGCACACATAGTTGAAGACGCAATCTCCACTGCGACAGCACTTTCTGAATCACAGTCGCAGAAATTTCTTGACACGCCTCCACAATGCGTGCTTTAAGGTGGAAATGTCTGAAGTTTGACCTCGTACACTTTGGCTTTCAAGTGGCCCCACAAATAAACTCCAGCGGAGTAAGATCATAATAAAAAAATAATAAAAATAATAAAAAAATAATAAAAAAATATATTATAAATAAATTTTTGGACTATTTTGTAATTTTATTATTTTTCCTATGGGTCCAGACTTACGGGACACCCTGTATATAGATATGTGTGTGTGTGTGTGTTGTGTGTGTATGTGTGTGGGTTATCCATCAAGAATGTATTATTAGAAATAATTACCTGAATAGAATTACAGTAGTTAATACGTGGAATGGAATAAAAGTAATTCGTCAGTAATTTACATTACCACTCGGAAATTATTAATCTCAATAATGAGTTTATAATTCGTTAATTCCTTTGTCTCCAAACACACGTAATTAATTAACGATAAAGTCAAATATTACATATAAGAAGTGATGAAACAGAACGATCCATATTCTTTACTTAATTTTAATTAGATCTTTATAATAGTTAAAATCATCTTTTTCTTCTAAATTCAGATCAATGCTTTTGTAATCGTTAATTAGCGAGAGTTAGGCGATGTTCATGCCACAACAATATCACTTCCGGTTAGATTCGCCAGGTTAGGCAACGACGTCTTTTTCAGTTGTTGTTCAGATGATGTTTGAATCCCGCATAAAGTTGCGAGTTCCCTTCGGGAAAATGACCTTTTGCCATTACGAAGAAGGTTAAACAGTATTAAGCATTATTCAATACTACTGTGAATAAATGATCAATTTATCAGTGGAAATTATACGCTCCTAATGAATTTGTACTTCTTTGTGACGATACCGAGCATTGATCCGTATGTAATGACTGATCCGTATGTGATGACTTATTTGTCTGTGATGACTTATCCGTCTGTGATGAATTATCTGTCTGTGATGACTTATCTGTCTGTGATAACTTACCCGTCTGTGATGGCTTATCCGTCTGTGATGACTTATCCGTTTGTGATGATATTGATCATTGATTTCTTTTTATTTTAAAGTATGTGAATGTACTTATATTCATATTGAGTTATATTCATTAAAAAAAAATAGCTCGTCACAAGCATAAAATATAAATGAAAAAAATACATTTTTTGTTTATTTTATTTATTGGTCGTAGGTCCGTATTGTTTGTCGTTACACTAATGAAGCCTTCATGTAATTAAAACTGAGGAAGAAAGTTCAATGAGTAGAATGTGTATAATGCGCGTATCAATTATCTTTGTTTAATAAAGCAAAATAAATTTTCACATTAATTATGTTAAAGTATTACATGTTGAGTATAATATATATATATATATATGCTGCAAATCCACAAGGAAAAAGAAAAACGATTCCAAGGCCTTTCGTGTATTCAAAGGCCTTGGAATCGTTTTCTTTTTCCTTGTGGGTTTGCAGCATTCATTCATTTTACGTGTTTTATTGTGAAATTCATCCCATATATATATATATCCTCACCTTATCATATGTCAATGGGATTGGAAAAGTGAGGAGTGGATAAGAAGGGGGATATAGGGAGAGAGAGAGGGCGTGTTCAGGAAGGTGTATTCAGTACTCAACCGTAAAATAATGAAAGCGTGGTATAAGGCTATTTCTTAACCAATAATCATCTTTTTTAATTTTCAATATTTTGCACTTCTATTTTTTATCGACGAACTATTTTCTCCGACTGTACGTTATATAAATGCTTTATGAAAGAAACATTTCCAACTTGGACGCTTTCATTAAACCAAGATTGAAACTTCAACATGAAGACGCTTCATGCCACAGTTTATTTCTGACCTTCCGTTTGCTTTACACTTGTATAAAAATAGTCTTGAGTTAAATAAAGACAAGTGAAAACCTTAAAAACAAAGTTATGCTTTAATAAATGCATTAGTATAACATTAGGTTACTTTTCGTCTTATGATAAATGCTGGTGTTCCATCGCCACCATTTTATCTATTTTTGTGTGATATTTTGACCTCCTTGCGGGGGGTTAGCAGGCTCCGGGATTCGAATCTCCAAATTACACCAAGCAGAACTGGAGGGATGCTTGTTCTCCATCTCCACCCTGATAGAGATTCCCGACTCACCCGAGACTTTTCCTCTTCTCTTCTATCCATTTTTGACCTTTCCTGTTCCCCAATTCCTCTTCTTCCTGCCTGTGTCGACCTCAACTTCAACCTCGAATTTAACCCCGACTTGACATCACGAGTTTCTTAGAACTTACTTTAAATGATGGTTCCCTAGAAGTAAATTATTCCTATTGGCTCTCCTTAAAGGTTGCGCTACTCACAGCATTTCCTAGAAAAAGTGATTTTTTCCCCTTTATCATTGCAAATTATTAGCAAGTTAGCAGAAAACGAGCACAGGATTACCGAACGTGGAAAGGGTTAAAGTAAAATGCGCATCTGTATATATATATATATATATATATATATAGATAGATAGATAGATAGATAGATCTTCAAGTAAGAGATCCTTTAGTCACAGTTTCACTGTAAATATTCCTTGAGAAAATGTGCAGTATGATTAGCTTTCAAAGTGCGTCTGATAAAGAACGTAAGTCGGTCATTTAGTGTCCTTTTGAACTGCTTTATTAACTGAGTGAAGGTCGAAGCGCAGCCAATAAGGTTGAAGCGTTTTTGTTAAAGTTCATAAAATATTCTATTGCGGAGAGGTTCGTTTTGGATGGAAAAACGTTTTTATGAATCATATTAATAATATTTTGTTGAACCATACTAAAGTAAATCGATTAAAGGGAGGTAGGTCCTTTTTGAAGAAAAATCTTTTGTATAACTCTGACGAAATGTTATTTCAGCGGTTGAAACCAGTACTGTTTCTTTGTTGAGGATAGGTCCATTTAGTCTGCTCCTTTGCTAATTCTTTTCGATATGCCTTTCAATCAAGTTGAATTAGCTTAATTTAGTAAAAAATTTATATTTATATTAGAATTCTTTATTGTATTTTACCTTTAACCAAATATAACTAATAACAAGATTCGAAACTCCGCCCACTTTTGCTTTAGCTTTTTACCTCTTCTGCCATCTAGCGTTGGGGAGGAGAGTTAAATTACACGCGAAAAAACGTCATTAAATGAAATTAGATTTTAATACATATTATTTTATAGTTTAATATGTGATCAAACATACAGTAGGATCAGTTAAGAAATTAATTATATGGGTTTGTGCTTTATCGGAGAGGAATGCAATAACATTCATGCGAATATATATATATATATATATATATATGTGTGTGTGTGTGTGTGTGTGTAAAAATGAACAATGAACAATTCCTATATCATCATTATATGGATTCATTGTCTTCATGCAGTACTTATGTTTGTATGGTTTTTATGTTTGAATGTTCATTTTTACATAAGAAACCAAAATCGCCTAAGCGAGTTTTGGATAGAATTTCGATTTGTACTTCTTTATTCATTACTGTATTTCTCTAATTCATCTTTTCTAATAATGACTTATACTGTATGTATGACATAATGTGAATAACTATGACGTCATAAAGTAACTTAATTCTCTTCACGTTTCCCATACCGCGAATACTGAATCATCCATTTGGTATGTGGATATCTTTCATGTTCAATGTATGGTAAATTCTTTAATAATAATAATGAAAAAACTTCATTCTCTATACGTCATTATTTATATGTTGTGTCCTACCTATTGTCTACTTCTACTGATGCCTATCAACCTTTCAGTCCATATTTTACGCGTGTCTATATTACGCACACAACCTATTGTGTTACGTACATGTAAATACGTCCACATGTATTATTTTTTTTTACTATTTTTTTTAGTGCGTTCACCCTTCACAAGATATTCATAAACGCTTAGGCAAGTGATCGAATTCCGCTAATCAGCATAAATCGAACATCTGAAAACGAAAAATCTCCTCTCGCTCTAATTTCAATTTATAACACATTATCATGCGTTTTGTTAAATTATGTGTGTCATGTATATATGAATATATACCGTATGTGCCCATGTACTTTGTATTATATTTCTAACATCTTAATTGTCTATTAATATGAAACACTGTAAAAATCAAAACAAAATTATAGTAACTGTTTAATTGTAATTAACTGTAATACTTAATTAATATAATGAAATGTACTTTAATGAAACTGTAATTAATGAAACTAGTTTAATATATCATGTATAATGTACTTTAAATGAAATTGTAATTAACGATACTAAGTGAAATGTGAATTAATCCATAATCGTAATCATAATTGTAATAAACCAAAATTGAAATGTACTCAGTAATAGACTTAAATTGTACTTACTGTATGTACTACTACGAAATTATATCGCCTTCAGAAATGTATACTCGGCGAAAATACGATTAGTTTTTATTTTGTTTTTTTAATTTTTATTTGGAATCTTTCATCTGATCATGTGTTTAAAAGGGGGGAACTTAACCTTCAACTGCATTCCCCCAACATTTAGACTTATATGATACATGTAATTGTAAAATTAACTTCACTTTATTACTTCACTCTTCTTTGGTCACTACTACGATACTCCCTTGTTAGCAGTCTCGCTGCGGGGAGGGGGCAGAGGCCCCTTGCCTCCTTAAATTTTTAGATTCCGGCCTGAGCCATGGTCGAAAGAGGTTGAACCTCTACCCCTGTAAATTCAGAGCACTACCTCTACATTTTTTAGAAGTAAATTACAGTAAGAGAAACTTTTTAGTTTCTCCTTCGAGTTGGGCTCTCTTCAGAAGAACTTAGTCAGTAAAGTCGACAAGTTATAAAAGAAAAGTCGATAATTTTAGTATCAGAGAAAGTATCAGAGTATTATAGAAAGAGAAGAATTAACAACTGTCGACCCTATAGCGAGAGAAAAGAATTAGAATGTTATAGAAGAAATATCCGTTGCTGCCTCCTAACCAGAACCCCCGTCGACTCCGAACCACCCCAGGGCCATAGACGGAGGATTCAAACATATATATATATATATATATATATATACAGGGCGTCCCAAAAAAATGTATACACACTTTAACAGCTGATAGCTCAATTGATGTTTCTTCTTTCCAAGTTAAACCCATTAGAATTAATAATGGCAGTCAGACTAAGCTTTGAACAAAGGAAATTCATTCTAAAATGCTACTGGAAGTGTGAAAACGCAGTTGAAGTGCAAAGACAGTTTAGGAGGGAGTTTCAAACAGATCCACCAACGCGACTTACCATCACTCGAATTAGAGATAAGTTTGAAGCCGATGGAACTGTTCAGAATGTCCACAAGAAGCGTTCCGGAAGACCACGGACATCGACAAGCCCCACAAAGCAAGAAAGAGTACTGGAAACGTATCACCAAAGTCCAAGAAAATCTGTGCGGCAAGCGAGTCGTGAGGTAGGAATTTCAGAATCGTCTGTCCAACGCATTTTGAAGCGCTGTCAATGGAAAAGTTACATTCCAAGATTAGTCCATGCTATTATTGAAGATGATCCGGACCGAAGAGTGGAGTATTGCGAGTGGTACTTGGCACGATGTGGATGTGGATTGGACGAAGGGTTTCGTAGAATACCCTCCGCGTTCACCAGACCTCACACCACTAGACTTTTTTCTATGGGGATACTTAAAAGACAAAGTCTACGCTATAAAACCTGCAACAGTCGCTGAATTGAGAGCAGCCATTGAACGAGAATGCACACAAATACCAAACGAAATGTTTCGTGATGTTTGCGATTCCATTGCTTCGCGTTATCAGCAGTGCCTGGACCAGAACGGACGTCAGTTTGAAAACAGGCGTTGACAAACAATTAAATAATGTCTGTAGATTCTATTACATTTTGAAAATGAAATGTATTTTAATAAACACTGCCTTTATAATTATTTAAAGTGTGTATACATTTTTTTGGGACGCCCTGTATATATATATATATACAGGGTGTCCCGTAAGTCTGGACCGATAAGAAAAAAAATAAAATTACAAAATAGTCCAAAAATTTATTACATAATCTGTTCAAAGTGTCCGCCGTTGTGTCGCACACATAGTTGAAGACGCAATCTCCACTGCGACAGCACTTTCTGAATCACAGTCGCAGAAATTTCTTGACACGCCTCCACAATGCGTGCTTTAAGGTGGAAAATGTTCTGAAGTTTGACCTCGTACACTTTGGCTTTCAAGTGGCCCCACAAACAAAAATCATAATAAAAAATAATAAAAAAATAATAATAATAAAATAATAATAATAATAATAAAATAAAATAATAATAATAATAAAAATAATAATATACACCCTGTATATATATATATATATATATATATATATATGCAGTATACTTAAATAAATACATTCATATTATAAACATGTAAATATAAATAATAATATGCATAATATAAAGATTTTATACATAATAAATTACTAACAATAAATATCGTATTATAATGCAAACTGGGGAATGCTATTTCGATCTCAAAGGGTTTTAAATTGCAAATCCCTCAAAAAATGGGTCATAGAAAAAAATCTGTTTTCATTTTTGTAATTAGCATAAAAGAGAACATAAGAATCACCCACATTTATCAAATGAGAAAAACCTTGTTGAACAGTGTTATTATTAGTGCAGTGGGCCGCATTCGTTGGTTTGAGCTCCGTGCCAGTTTGTGACCCTCCTGATTGATTGGTCTCATTATGTCTTTCGGCACAAGTGTTTCTTCAATCTTGGATAGAAAATCCAAATAAGTGTTTCTTCATTCTTGGATAAAAAATCCAAATAAGTGTTTCTTCAATCTTGGCTAAAAATCCAAATAAGCGTTTCTTCAATCTTGGATAAAAAAAATCCAAATACTCAATAGTATGACTGACGATTGATAAAACGGGAATAATTAAATTAAACATACTCTGATATACATGCACCATCTCGCAGAAAACAATAATGTGATTTTAACCCACAAGCTGTAAATACAATTTTTTATAAAGACGGCAAATGCCAAGATACATGAACATTATTTTTCTGAGTGTATGAAATATGTTCTGTACATTAACATTATTAGTGATGTTTAGAATTATTCATTCTATTGATCAAAATGATCAATACTAATAGTACATACATATGCAATTAGTTCAAATTTACCAGTTGTTGTAGTAGAAATAAGGTATGTAACTTTCACTATATCTACAGGGTGGCCCCTAAGTCCCAGTCGGTTATAATTAAAGCGAAAATACAAAAAAAAAAATCAAAGTAAACAGTTTATAAGTTTAGAAATATTTCTTAATTATTTAAAGTGTAAAATATAGCCCATCTCGACAAATATTCTTTCCATAGTAATCGATTACGTCAACGTGAGCTCCGCTTGATCGATTTTTGCTTTATTTATAACCAATTGGGACTTATGGGCACCTTGTAGCTTAGAAATTTTTGTGTATATATATATATATATATATATATATATATATATATATATACAGGGTGGGCCGAAAGTCTGGATCCATAGGAAAATATTTATTTTAATACATAAATTACAACAAATGGTAAATACTTAATGAATATCAACTTAACTCGTAAATGCGTATCCGTGGATACTGTACAGTGGTTCGTACTCCAGTATAAACAACAAATTATAACAAATGCTCAAATTGGCGGCCTCTGACATCGAGACACTTAGGGATGGAATTTATGATTTTTAATATTCTTCGAATTGACGTTCTCGAGATGCGTGTTTCATTTGATAATCTTCTTGTTGACTTTACTGGACTATTCGTTAAGTTTCACATACCATGCAGAGGTATTTTCAGCAGTTGCAGTTTTTGGACGATCAGAACGCCGTCGATCATGTACACTTCCTGTTTCTTTGAAACGTTAAACAACTTGCCAACAGTCGCATGTGTTACTGGATGCTTATCAGGATGATTTCTATTGAATTCGGTAGCAACTTCTCTGTGTGTAGCGCCCTGTCTTGCGTACATGAGCACAAGTTCTACCCGTCTTCTGTTGTTAGATTCGAAGCCATTTCTGGGCTGAAATAAAAAATATTTGGTATTTATACTGGAGTACGAACTACTGTACAGTATCATGGATACGCATTTACGAGTTAAAGTTGATATTCATTTTAAGTATTTACCATTTGTTGTAATTTATGTATTAAAATAAATATTTTCCTATGGATCCAGACTTTCGGCCCACCCTGTGTATATATATATTAACCCTTATTTCATAATCATGGTAAATTATACCAAGGGTATATTTTATCAAGGTTATGAATAAAGAGTTAAGTAGATAAAGACTGAAAGATGAATCGCTAAAATAATCATCCCTGATTAAGCTATGAGGCTTTTATGATTATGTTTTGATCTCGGTGTAAGTCATTTTTTTTTATTATGTACGAAGGAGGGGGCAAGGGTGAGTGCCAGAAAAAACGCTCACCCCCCTCTATATAAGAAGGGGAGAACCAAAATCAAGGTCTCTAAGGCCCATGATGCCATACTATTTATCTAATTTTTTTTATAAATTTTGAAAAGAGTGTGTAGTGTGTAAAATGCGTGTATGTGTAGGGAAGAATAGAGGGAGAAGTGTGTGTTTGAGAGCATGCTGGACTGCTCGCAGGGTAAATGAGACGCGGAAAAAGATCAGCTAAGGAGGACAGTGACAGAAGAAACTGAGGTTCCCAGCACTCCGTGTCTCCTGCCTAACGTCCCTCCCGGAGTACTTCCCTAGTCGATTGGTGTCTACAATCTCCTCCTGCAATACCGAATGTCTTTATAAACGTGCCGCATCGTGAGTGTACTTCTTTTATCACCATTCGTTAAGTTACTTAGTGTGTGAGCAGTTATAGATCTTGAAATACTTTGGGAACACACCGTATTAACCCTTTCGCTGCATCATTTGCATATCTTCAAACAGCTTCGTTCGGATATATCCGAATTACGTAGCGAAAGAGTTAAGAAAAGGTATTTTGTCGAAGTAGCTTCAACATAAATGTACAGTACTTTACCGAAGTAACTTCTCCCATACTCTGTACCATGAGTACCAAAGACAAACTGAAGTAACCATCTGTCTATTCGTCCAACATTTATAATAACTCAACTATTAGTATTGTATGTTAACTGTAAATAATAATGAATTTTAACTGTAAGCAAAATACGGTTATATCATTTTAATACAATAGATAAGTTAAAGTTAGCTGGAAGTGATGTTTTTCAGATATTTGTAGAGAATATATCTAACTTTTTTAACAGTGTAATCCTAAATTTTATTGGTATTCCGTCCATGTACGATATAACACATACTCTTCACTTTTGTATAAATATATAATACCACTTTTAGTAAAATTTATCATACCAGACAACAAAAAAACTCCATAAAAAGTACAGTATAACAGACATGTTCGCTCTGTAACAGACATACTCGTAAAGACATATGAGTAATGGGATTTTCAATTTTATCATTTCAGATCCCCATAAACTCTTTGCCTTACTTGGGTTGGTCGATTTTATATCTAATAAATGTTTTCGAAAATGATAAAGATACAATTTGTCAAGGTTAAAATTAGTAAATAATACAGGGTAATTCACTCGCTGGTTGCCCAAGAGTATCGCTAATATATCCGCAGGGGCTACCAGTAAGTGAATCACCCTATATAATAACTGAAGAGTTAAATGCGTGAAAGAATTTCATGTGTACAACAAAACTGAAAAAAATGAAATGTCAGCCATATTAATATTCTGCAGTTGGCGCAGACTTTAATTTAAAGGTATTTATATTTTAAATTAGCTTAATTAAGTTTCCATATTTTCAATTCAGTAAATATATAAATATAATCCATGTTACAAAATATGACACTCCCTTCATAATATACTGTATTTATTTATGTATTGGGTATATTTTCATTTCGAACCAATATTTATCATCTAAATTCACTCCAACCAGCAGTTATAGTCAAATATTTGCTTCATACAGCTCTTAAAATTCTTTTACAACATTATGAGCAGGACACACACACACACACACACACCACACACACACACACACACACACACACGAAAGAATATGTGCCCACAGTATCATGATTTGCCACGTGATCGAATATCTTTTTCACTCGGGCCGGATTGTTATTTTAGCACTTCGTTTTCTAATGACCAAAATCCCTATAAAATTTGTCGTGTAGTAAAATTTGTCGGATTACGATTAATAGAATGTTTATATTCACCTTTGGTGGGTAATGTTCTACAACTCCTTGTTGAAAATGTATTGAATATGACCTGTTTATCTGATTTAACTAGAACTGAAAACAAGAATTTAACATAACGAAAGTTCAACACTGGATCTGTGCCTTGTGTTATTTTGTTTATTTTGATAAGGTTGTTTAACAACCCTTTCGGAACATGTCGTATGATGGAAAGGACATACAACTTTATGTGGGCTCCGAACGACGGGTCGCTACATAGTCTAGGCGTAGAAGACGGTCTTCCATCCAACTACTACTGCTACTACTACAGACCCAATGGCGATTAACTTCGGGGTGTTTCAACGCTGGCCCTGTGCTTTGCGTAGATTTGGACTGGGGTTAGAGTCTTTCCCTGACTCAGCGAAGACTGTCTTCCGAAGGAGAGGCTACGTCGTAGCCAATGTCGTAACACCGCTTCCCGTTGATCAGCGAAGTTAAGCAACATTGGGTCGGATAGTAATTGGATGGGAGGCCGTCCGCTGCGTCCAGACTATGTAGCGACCCGTGGTTCGGATCCCACGTAAAGCTGTAGGTCTCCTCCGTCATATGACCTTAGATGTTGCGAAGGAGGTTAAACAAAACCAATAATTATTATTATTCCGAGGAGCTTCCGACCGAAACTCTTGTATAAATATTTTTCTCTGATTTAGAAAGTATAGTGAAAAATAGTGAAAAAATAGTGAAAAATGTAAAATTTCACTAAAAAAAATCCTTGCTGAGCCTCAAAGATCCTCTCGCAAATTTACCATGTAAGAACGGTATACAGAGTTAAAGCAGTAGCTACAATCCTAGTAATAATAGTGCTAGTAACATAAGTCCTTAGAACGTGGCCAACTTCTATTTGCTTGTGGGGCCACTTTCTTTTACCCCCAAGCGGTTCAGGGGCAGGATTTCTATAGTGAAATATTGATTTTGTTTTAAATATAATAATTATTTGGAAAGTGTATACCGTAAAAATTGAAACAAATGATGATTTTACATCGCTTTTTAATCGTACCAATAATGCTAAAACATTTCAATAATAATAATATTATTATATTATATTATTATTATTATTATTATTAATTAACATTTTCCTCTTAATATTTTATGATGATTTATATTTATGTTTTATTTATTTGTCGGGAATTACCCGACAGATATTTTGAGACTGCCGCTGGACAAAAAATATCCAACGAGCCAGATGCTCCCCAGTTGACTATTTTTGTTCTAAAATAACTTGGTTCGGGTGAAAAAGTTACACGGGTCACTTATTCATCAGCAATGATTTATTCTGTAAGGTTTAATGCACAAATGCACCCAGTTTTTTTTTGTTTTTCTTGTTTTTTTTATGTTTGATTCCGATGAAATGAGAAAGATTTATTCTATTCTATGCAGATGATATAACACAGGTAGTCCCTTGCGTCTCAAAGTCCCCCCAAATGATCGCACATAACACAGCGAGAGAGATCAGGAACATAAACGAATTCGAAAAAAGATGGAAGATAAGAACGAATAGGGCTAAATTTACGGTCGTCCCAATAGGGAGGAAAAAAACGGGGGATCTCGAAGTAGACGGAGAACTGTATGAGTACTCCGCAGAAGGCAAAATGTTAGGCCTAAAAATAACGAGAACGAGCTACGTCAAACACTACACTGAGAGAGTTAACAGCGCAAATGCCAGCATGAGCAAATTATACAGATTTAGAGGCCTCAACAAAGCTAACAAAAGAAAGCTCTACCTCGCATTAGTCCGATCAGTACTTTTGTACCCAACCGTCCCACTACATGTGGCAAATAACAGTCAGATACGTAAAATGCAAAGGGTACAAAACAAAGGCGCCCTCTACATAACAGATAAATTCAGAACTGATCGGCAAAAACAAAGGCATCTTCACGCGCAAGCAGATTTAGACCCGATTAATGTTGTCCTACATAATCGGGCAGTCAAAATATGGGACAAGATAGAAGAGGAAATCCCTCCACAGCTATTAGAAAAAATACAGATTGATGACGAAATGCAAAGAACTATAAATATACAATTCAAAAGCAGTAAAAAACAAACTCAAATACCACCAAGACCAAAATATGTTTAAAATTGACGTAAAATCACAGTGCCCACCGGCACGCTAATCTAGAATAATAAGTACTGAAGACAGAGAGCTCCAGACAACCTGGAATCTTTAAACTACTACTTTATTTCATTTTCGAACTTATTTCTACCACTACTAAAGGTGTATCAAAACCACACCTTTTCTCCTACTTTCCAAACTTTTCAGATCGTTGAGCGTTGAACTCTAGCCTGGGAGGGACAGAAACATATTTTCTGTTCTCTCAGGCCTAGCACACATACGAGAAAGGAGGGAGATACTTTTAATTTTAGTTTGAGTTTTCCATAACTACATTTATACTTTCCGAAAAGAGTCGCAAACTGATTTGTTGCTTGCAAAGGATTAAAAAACACTCTAACAAAATGGCTTTCATTAAGTCTTTTGATTAAAATCACCGATTAAATCTCTTTACACTCATCAAATGTACCCCTAAAATTAGCGATGTCGCCATAATACTATAAAAATTAAAAGGAAGCCTTCCTTATATTTAGATGACATTTTATCTGAACCACGCCCCCTTTTTAATTGACTCTGACTAAAGTAGCCAAGGCTCAGGCCCCTAAACCCCTAAGCTTTCTGGGGATATGGAACACTGAATATTAATTTTACCTCATTTGCCACCAAATTACGGTGTATTTAAATCTTCGATAAATTAAATTTAATTTTTAATGAAAAAGGAAATTGATTTCTGATTAACTACTTGTCCAACCACTTAAAACAATTTTTAGTAATATTAAATAAAAATAAATAGGAGATTGAAAAATATACTGTATTTATATACTATATAAAACTATAGTGTTTGTCATTTACCATTACTTATTCGGACTATAGAGGATTTAATTTTCCCAGAAGAGTTCCTTGTTCCATGCACGGTCTGTGTGCAGTAACGCTGTATTTATAAAATATATTTCGTTCAATAAATACGTCTTTAAATGTCATATTACTTATTACTTGATATTACTGAAAACTTTTGTGAATAGTTGAGCAAATACTTATAGAAATTAGTTTGTTTCATTTGACTTAAAAATGGCATTTGATTTCCTTTATTGGAATTGTAATATAGTCGTATGATATCAAGGAAATAACTGTACCGTAATTTGGTGTCGGGAAGGTCATTTTTGCTTTTACACTATAGTTTTAGACTTACTGTTTAGTAAGTTGTTTATATTAACTGTTCTTACCTTTGACTTCTCACTTTCATGCCATGTCAATGTTTCACACCCATATATATATATAATTACTGCAGTACAGCCAAACGTGCATCACAAGTCAAAATCGTAGAGTTGACAATAATAATAATAAGAGTAAGTATCATTAATAAAAGGGATATAATAAAGGTTACGCTAGGTTAGGTTAGGTTAAATTAATTAGGCTTCTGCAATTGAAAATGTGAAAATATTTAACTTCCGTGAGGTAGACAAACTTGTTTGTGTGTGTGTGTGTGTGTGTGTGTGTGTGTGTGTAATATAATACTATCTTAAAAGTATAAAAACCTCTTTTAAATTCCGTACCAAATTTTTTTCTTTTTAAAAGAACAAAGTGTTGCAGTTTTATTAATTTGAAAAAAAAAACCGTTATTGCTGCAACTGTAATGAACTTGAGTAATATACGTATGTATAGCTCGTAGATCTAATGTATCTATCGCCCTCTTAAAGCATAAAGTAGATCGTTGCATTCTGAACGTTTCGTACAGTTAAACGAGATATTATTTTACACCCTACAAATATTCAGTGACCTATTAAGAATCGATGCTTTTAAGCAAATTGAAACATAAAGTTTAGGGAAAGATTTTGGTGACACTCAGAACAGAAGTTAATAATGAACAGCAAACCGTATTTCTGAGGAAAGTTGAAACAGCAAATAACGTTTTAAATTAATAACCAGAATCAACCAGAGTTGATAAATAAACGAGAGAGAATTATCCTTTTCAGTCCATTTTAATATCAGAGGTATTTGTGTAATTCTTTTATCGGTTATGTTTTACAGCCTTTTTCCTAATGGATTTATGGAGGTTCTCTCTCTCTCTCTCTCTCTCTCTCTCTCTCTCTCTCTCTCTCTCTCTCTCTCTCGTCTTCTCAAAGCCTGGGATTATATTCACTTTTAATAGATCGTGCAATGTGTTTATACACAGTGCATATACCGGTAATTGAAAATTATCTCACCTGCTACCAAGGTCTCTTTTCAGTTCTGTATACGAGTCAGAAAAAGTAATTACGAAAGACAGCATGAGAGTGATACACGTTTCATATTAGTTACCATTCAAGAGGAGACCATAATTATATTCGTTTTCTTTTCCTTTTATCTTTTTTTACACACACGCACACACACGTGTGTGTGTGTGTGTATATACAGAGAGAGAGAGAGAAAGAGAGAGAGAGAAAGAGAGAGAGAGAGAGAGAGGCGATGATCAAAGGGGATTCTTGACTGCTTGAATGAGAAGCGTTATTCAAATGACAGACAAGAAATATTATCAATACCTCCCCTTTAAGTGATGCTAGGTTAGGTTAGGTATAGTTAAAACGTGTTGATCAACGTGAATTGTCAACGATGTGGACGTAATTCCCATAATAAGGGAACTAAAAACATTATGGCTAGATAATCTTCAGATCTCAGCCTTCAAGATCTAAGATCCAATCATGCTCCAACATTGGCTGGTACACCTGAGCCGAAAGGGCTAAATCAATGCATCTAACTTTTCAATTAACGCAGTCATTATATCAAAGATTCCTAAGAGAATATATTACACGGACGATATAGATTTTCTTAATTATCTCATTATACATCAATAAAGGACTTTTTCGATTTCATGAAACGAAAAAAACAAAAAAAAAATTATGTTCCAAAGGAGAATATATTCCTTTGTTGAGTGTTCATTCCCGAGAGAATTTAACATTGGTTTTTAGAACTTTTAACTATATCGTTAATGAAAATTCCTCCTAACTATTTTGTTTACGCTGTTCTGAGGTATATATTTTTGGCTTCTTGCATTTTCGCTTTATTCCCTGACGAGGTGTACTGTTGAATACACCAAAGCCTTGGAATCGCTTTTCATTTTTCTTATGGGTGTGCCTCATACATATACTCTTTGAGGGTGTAGTGGTTAGCATCGCCGATTACGAATTCCCTGGCCCAGGGTTCGATTCTCGGCGATGGCAGACGGCGCTCAACTCATCCAGCTGTTCATCCTTCCATGCAAAGAAAATTGATTGGTAGATAAATGGGTACCCTGGGTAGCCTAGTGGTTTAGACGCTGGAATGCTGATCGGAAAGTCGTGAGATCGAGTCCGGGCAAGGACTTTATAATTTCTGACCACCCGTAGTGGGCCGTGGTGCGAATTCCACGTTAAACTGTGGTGCTAAGGTGGGGGCAACAAGCTTCGTCAGAATGAATAATTAGGATGGAGCAAAACCAAGGTTAGCTATGGTTTATATATATATATATATATATATATATATATATATATATATATATATAATCTGCAACACTATCAATTATCAATTAATTAATTATCAATTTCTTGCATTCTGCAAATTATATCGCAGCTTATTTATATTTTAAAGTCTATCATTAAACTGACCCCGTTTTTATCTAAATGTCTGATACATTTGTGTCAAATTCTGTGAGCATGCCAATAAACAGACTGGGAATGAGGCCAAACAAGCGATTGACGAATGTGAGCTCATAATGTCTTTATAGCATCGTAAAATCAAAATCATTGACGCCCAGCACAAACACAGAATAGTAATGGGACATTACCAGCATTGAACACTATTAAGTTTTCATTTTATTTACACCATCAACGTATTTATTAACTTTGCTTTATATCTACATTTCTCTCTCTCTCTCTTTTTTTTATCAATAAGAGAACGCTTGGGAATCAAAATCACCAAATAAGCCTATAAAAAGGTGTTACAGAGAGAGTTGGTTGGGGTAAAATTAGGGATGAAGATTTTACCCCTTTATTCGTAAATGTATTAGAAGGCGTGGCACTCTAAATACAAGTGGAAAGTTCGTTAGACGTTTCATTGTCACAATTTTCTGAATATTGAAACGTTCTAATGCGTTAGAAATGTTACATTAGTTAAGCACTTCGTTGGACATTTCATTTAGTCAAGGGTGCCCCTCCTCACTACCATTTTGGTTCTAGGTACCTATTTTGGAGCCCATAGGCCGTGAATAATATTATATTTTCAGAGGTTTGTTAATGCTCAACGCAAAATAGTTTCTTCCAAATTTCAAAACTTGAGACTTATAAAAAGAAACTCGGCGATATGTATAACTAAATATCTGACAATCCTGTTTGTCCCGGGAAGGGAGGGTAAGGTGAGGTATGCTTCTGGCTGCGCCACAGTTTTGCTCTTGGTGCCTTATTTAATCACGTGATATGGTAAGCGATTGGTATGGTATAATATAGAGTATAGACCCTAAAGTGGTCCGCCTTCGCCATCTTTAAAAATTCCTAGATCCGCCACTGTCTACTACCATTTAGACTAGAGTGTGGTCAGATCTGATATCAGAGCCGTAGAAATTCTCAAATGATAGCTTTTATTTTATTTTTTTGTTTAATTTTTATTTATTTTTATTTAACTGATGGAAATTCTCGGGAGTCAAAACTTCCGATTAGCTATGTGAAATTATTCTGGAAAGCCACAACTCTCTCCCTTTCTTTCTTTTGCTCCCTCCTATTTTTGGCCCCCATCAATATAAACAGAGCTGCTCTCTGGGAGGGCTAGTCAGGATAGAGTAGAAGTAGTACTATCCCCTTTGCTAGTAAATGTAGTAGGGGTCGCTAACCTGGTCTGATTTCAGAACACTGGGAGTTCTCAAATGATACCCCATTTGTAGAAACGGGAAGCTTGATGATAATTCATAGGAGTCAAAACCTCCGAATAATATATATATATATATATATATATATATATATTATATATATATATATATATATATATACAGTTGGTGCATAACTACACTCTAAAAAATGTCCTTTGAAAGTAGTTTGAATTTTCAAAGCAAATGGTTAACAAATTGTCCTTCGAAAATATCGAAGGACGTTGTCCTATTTATTTATTTATTTATTTATTGTATTTTCAAAGTACATGATTTAAGAAGAAAATGTCCGTCAATCGGACTGCGAATTCAATCTCTTTTATTATAGGTTGAGTATTAATAATTAATTAATGGGCAATTTATAATTTGCTTATTACAAAACCAAAATGTCTTTCTACTATCTCTACATTGTTTATATATATGGGGACCTCCAATGCAAAAATAATGTGGGAATCGTTTGAAACAGTGTTTTGGACTATAAATGAGGAATGTGTACCGTACATGATTAAGCGTGCGAAAGTAAATAACATGCCCTTGTGGTTTACTTCTAGAGTAGGGGATATTATAATGAGTAGAGATAGGGCTTATAGGCTACATAAGTGCGATAAAGACAATTTGTGGTTACGAAACAACTATATATCTTTATGTCGTGAAGCGAAAAGCGTAATAAAAAAGTCCAAGCGCGATTTGAAATTTCCATAGCTCGTGACGGCAAAGAAAACCCCAGGCGATTTTTTCAATACGTTAACATCAGGAATCCGGTAAAAAGCGTGTTGGGACCCTTTGAGAAATTCGGATGGTGAGCTAGTTTCCGAGAACAAGCAAATGGCTACTCTGCTAAACGAATTTTTTACGTCAGGTTTCACAATAGAAGATGTAACGAATATCCCTACGGTCATAGACATAATACCTTTCGATAATAGTAATACTTTAGATAATAGTGTGGTGAGTGAAAGGGAGGTACTGCACTATATTTGCAAAATGAAAATACTTAAATCACTGGGGCCAAATTCCATATGTCCCATACAACTAAAAGAATTAAAAGAAGGCATTGTTGTGCCGTTAACAAAGATTTTTGATGCGTCTATTTCTGAGGGGTACGTACCAGATAATTTCAAGTTAGCAAATGTAACGTCTATTTTTAAGAAAGTCAATAAAGGTGCGGCGGGAAATTATAGGCCAATCAGTTTAACGTCCGTTTTAGGTAAACTGCTGGAATCGATAATTAGGGATCGTATAGTCGAGCATTTAGAATTGCATAACTTGATTAGAAATACGCAGCACGGTTTTAGGGGAAACAAATCTTACTTAACTAATCTTTTAGAATTTTTCCAAAGCGTGGTTGAAGTTTACGATAGTCATCGTGCGATAGATGTAGTGTATTTAGATTTTCAAAAAGCGTGACACCGTACCCCACAAAAGACTCATTGAAAAAACTAAGGCTCATGGAATCAGCGGTGTAGTAATAAATTGGACAGAAGAGTGATTGCGAGGTAGGGAACAGAGGGTGGTCGTTGATGGGGAGGAGTCTTCTTGGGCTAATGTAACGAGCGACGTTCCTCAGGGTTCTGTATTGGGCCCCTTGCTTTTTCTTATATATATTAACAATTTGGATGTCGTCCTAATCAGTACAGTTTCAAAGTTTGCGGATGACACGAAGTTGGGTGGTAGGGCAATAAATGACGAAGATAGAGGTAAAATCCAGGAAGATCTGAATAAAATCGCTGATTGGTCGGTCACATGGCATATGAGATTTAACGTTGATAAGTGCAAAATTTTACATATAGGTTCACGTAACGGTAATTTTGCGTATAGTATGTCAGGGAAGGAGTTGGCAAGCGTAGATCAGGAAAAAGATTTAGGAGTTATAGTCATAGTGATTTCAAAGTAGCGAAACAAAGTACAGCAGCGGTCAATAAAGCGACCAAAGTGCTAGGTTTTATAGCTAGGGGTTTTGAGTATAAATCGCGCGATATTATTGTTCCTCTTTATAAATCATTAGTTAGACCCCATTTGGAGTACGCGATCCAATTTTGGAATCCGTATATGCGCAAGGATATACTGTAGAAAAAATCGAACGAATTCAAAGACGAGCAACTAAGATAATTCCGTCGCTTAGGTCAAAGTGGTACGAGGATAGGCTTAAGGAGTTAAAACTGACTACACTCGAGACTAGGAGGCAAAGGGGTGATCTAAGCCAGGTTTTTAAAATTATGAATGGGTTCGATAACGAAATAGCACAATATAGTAGAACTAGAAATAACGGATGTAAGCTGACACGGAGAAGGTTCGAGGCAGCAGTTGCCAAAAACTTTTTTACGCATAGAATAGTAAATAGCTGGATTAGTTTGCCGGTAGAAGTAATTAGTAGCACGTCTATAAATATGTTTAAAAATCGATTAGACGCATATGTTGATAGATTGGGTATAGTTTAAGGTAGTAAAATTAAGGTTTTTTGGTTCGGAACCCACGTAAAATTGTCGGTTCCCTCTGCCACCATGGAGCACATGCCCAATACACAATTACAAACACGGTTAGGTAGACCAGCCATGAGTGGATCCTAGGGTCTTTGTTGGTCTGAAACCTTATAACATTATAACATATATATAGGTAGTTATCTTAATTAGGAAAGAACGTTAGAAACTGATATAAGAAAAAATGACGCACGCATATTATAATAATAATAATAATAATAATAATTCAGTCATACAATATTGTAACAAATATTGTAAAGGCCTTATTTTAATATGCTTTATAATATAATATATTTTAAGTTTATTTATTATAAGCAACATTGGCCTCAAAATCTGGAAATTTTTTTGTTTATATTCAGGTTTTAAATAAAGGATAGAACTTTGAAAGAACGTACTTTGAAGTTACTTTCCTTTGAAATATCTGATAAGGTTTTAGAGTGCCCCTCGACAGTACTTTCAAAAGTAGAATGACAGTCTTCGTACAGAAAATCAAACGACCCCTTTTTAAGTAAAACACCATTTTTCTTATCGAAATTCATTTTCATTATTTGGGAGATACAAATTCGGAGCTGCTTATCGCCTCTCACTTCAAAATTACTACTTCCTTTTAAGAAATCTTTTGAAATGGTTATATTATTGGATTTGAAAAGCAATTAAGCGAGAGAGGAAATCCTGAATAGCTTAAATGTGCTCGGATTTAGCCTTAAAATGCATTACGCAGACCGTTCGTTAGCGTAACAATCGTATCTTGAGTGCCGTTAAATCTTGTTTAACTATTTTGCTTCCGTTGTTCGCATTGTAGATACACCGAAATTGGATTGCAGATACATTCGAATTAAATCGTAGTAACAAATAAGAATCGGGGATGGAGTCTCATTTGATTTAGCGTTTAAAGTGTCAAGTATTATTTATTTTAATTTTTAATTATTATTTTAGTATTTTCTCTCCATTTTCTATACAGAAAATAGACGTATTTTATTAATTCCTTTTCATAAAAGAGATTACGAAGTCTATTAGCTATTGTGACGTCATTTTTCTAATGGCGGAGTGGTGAAGACGCTGAGGTCGGTGGTTCAACTCCCGATAATAATCTCAGTCAGGAGGAGCAGGAACCACCACGGTGCTCAGGCCAAAGTAATGCGACCAATTGCTCTAATTCTTGAATTATTATTACTAGCAGCATCAGGAGTCGAATTCCAGACTTCAGTGTTCTCACTTCCTTATAGAGAAACAGTGTTACCGGCTGAGCTACAAGCGCTGGTTTCGACTGACCTGAGCACTGTGATGGTCTCTGGCCCAATGACTGGTTATTATCATACCGAAGTGCTATTATCTTCAATACGAATGAATTTCCATACACAGTATGTATATATATATATATATATATATATATATATATATATATATATATATATATATATAGTGGATTTAATTTTCCTAGAAGAGTTCCTTGTTCCATGCACGGTCTGTGTGTATCATATATACATATATAGGGTGGCCCAAAAGAGGAAACATAGCATAGGAACTATGCTTTTCAATGCAAATATATATACTGTATATGTATATTTGCAATGAAAAAGCATAGTTCCTATATTTTCTGACTTTTGGCTCACCCTGTATATATATATATATATATATATTCTATCTTTTGGAAATCTTTTTTTCTGCTTCGGAAATTTAACTTAACGATGATAAAGATCACGAAAAAGAGAAGCTTTTGTTAAAATATTTACCAAAGCTTCTGCAAAGACCGTTTTGAGCTATGAAATGTGAGTTTTCGAAAACTCCTTTTATACTTTCTTTATGAGGCTTTTCACACACTATAAACCTCAAATTTACAATTAACTTAACTTATGTTAATCTTCTTTCTTTGTAAAGGTCATTTCTCTTCACAAAGGACAGGAATGGGTATATGGGTATGGCCTTCATTCCCTATTTTCGTTTTTTTCTGTACGATACAGAATACAAACTACAGATAGCTTTAAAAGTGCACTTTTAAATAAGTGCTTTACGACAATCAGGTTCAGGTGCTTATGGTAGATTTGTGCTGTCACTGAAAAAAAAAATTTGTGAGACTCATTCATACGGATATATTAATAAAAAATATTAACCTATTAGTGGCCATTGGTAGAATTTCTTACCGACAAATTTTTTTTTCATAATTGCATCACTTTTTCTCGTATTCGGGTGATCTTCGGTATGAGTCATTGATATGACGCAATCTAAAAGATTGCGTCATATCAATCGTCATATTTGGTTTAAAGAATCTATTAAGTTTACAGTTGAAAAAGAAAATGATGGAAGCCTATCTTTTCTTGATCTAAAAATTTGGAGATGCTCTAATCAGTTCAAATATGAAGTCTACCGTAAGCCTACTAATAATAACTCTTACGTGCATTTTTATTCTGACCATCATCCTTCGATTAAATCCTCTATTTTCTCTGCTATGTTTCTTCGAGCATTGAGAATTGTCAGTCCTGAATTTTTAGATTCCGAGTTATGCTATATCATGAATATTGGTACTAAATTATGTTATCCTATTTCATTTTTAGATAACTGTCTTAAGAAAGCCAAGAATAGGTATTATAATAATGTAATTGTAAAGGAATTTCAGCGTAAAAATATCCTTAGCCTACCTTACCATGTTAATTTTCAATACCTTCCAACTGTACTTAAAGCAATTGGCATTAATGTAATCTTTAAGTATAATAATACTGTTAAATCACGCCTAATAAAGAATAGCCCTGATAATGTTGTTGGTTGTGTATTCGATCGGATGTACACAATGTAACTCAGTATGTATAGGCCAAACCGGTAAAACGTTAGATATTAGGGTAAAACAGCATAAATATGCTTGTAGAACAGCTAATACTTCCAATGCTTTATTTAACCATATGTATAGATGTAACCATAGCATCAAGTGGGATAGTTCTAAAGCGCTTGTTAAAAACAGAGATATAATAGAACGAAATATTCTAGAATGTGCATTTATTCATTTTAAAAACAATTTCAATAACAGTGCGGGGACGTATAAAATTGACGATATCATGTTAAAATTTCTTTTGCCTCTCATTAACCCTTGTTAAGTATGTGCTAATTGTTTTGTTTTTCCTGTACGTTGTATATATTTATGGGCACTTTCGCCTTTTATCTTCATTCCCTGACGAGGTGTAGCTTTGAATACACGAAAGGCCTTGGAATCGTTTTTCTTTTTCCTTGTGGGTTTGCAGCATATACAGGGTGTCCCAGAATTAACTATCTATTTCAATGAAATCGGACAAATTTTTTAAAAACACACTTTTATTTATGTTTATCATGTTTAATATGTGTTAAAAATGTATAAATTTCTAAATTTTTTTCATAATTTTATTTTCATAATTTTTTCATTATCTGGTCCAATGAAAGACCGTCTGAAGTCATAGAATGGCAAAGAGACTCTCCAAAAGTTAACGTGTGGCTTGGAATGACCAAATCCAAAATTTATGGCCCATTCTTCTTTGCGGAGGCAACTGTAACAGGTACCGTCTACCTTGATATGCTTCAGCAGTTTCTCGAACCACAGCTTCTTGATGATGGCATTCTTGATAATGTTGTGTTTCAACAAGATGGAGCACCATGTCATTATGCTCTAATTGTTCAAGAATACCTTAACAGACGCCTTCCGAATCGGTGGATTGGACGTGAAGGACCTCGACCTTGGCCTCCGCGTTCTCCGGATTTGACACCCCTGGATTTCTTTGCATGGGGTTTCATAAAAACAAAGGTTTATCGCCAAAAGATCAATGCTTCTTGTTGAAACACAACATTATCAAGAATGCCATCATCAAGAAGCTGTGGTTCGAGAAACTGCTGAAGCATATCAAGGTAGACGGTACCTGTTACAGTTGCTACCGCAAAGAAGAATGGGCCATAAATTTTGGATTTGGTCATTCCAAGCCACACGTTAACTTTTGGTGAGTCTCTTTGCCATTCTATGACTTCAGACGGTCTTTCATTGGACCAGATAATGAAAAAATTATGAAAATAAAATTATGAAAAAAATTTAGAAATTTATACATTTTTAACACATATTAAACATGATAAACATAAATAAAAGTGTGTTTTTAATTTTTTTTCCGATTTCATTGAAATAGATAGTTAATTCTGGGACACCCTGTATATAGGAGTAGCGACCAAAAAAGTGTCCGTCTCTCCGTCTGTCACGGGGAGGGTAATGGGGATAAATGGGGGAGAGGGGTGAGGGTAAATGGGGGAGAGGGGTGGGGTAAATGGTGGAGAGGGGTATGGGTAATGGGGGAGAGGGTGGGAAGTAATGGGGGAGGGGGTTATCCCCCAAGTGATATAGCGACCAAAAAGTGTCCGTCTATCTGTCCGTCTGTCACGGGGAGGGTAATGGGGTAAATGGGAGAGAGGGGTGGGGTTAATGAGGAGAGGGGTGGGGTTAATGGGGGAGAGGGGTGGGGTTAATGTGGGAGAAGGGTGGGGGTAATTGGGGGAAGAGTGGAGGGTAATGGGGATGGGGTTATCCCCCCAAGTGGTATAAAGGGCGGGATGGGTTTTGGGGGAGAGGGAGAATGACCTCCCCCAAAGGGGCAACCCAGGCACCGAAGGTGCCCTCGCAGTAGGCGAAATCATATATTGATTTAAAAGCTAATGCAAGGGTGGGGAGTAATGGGGAGAGGGGTGGGGGTAATTGGAGAGGGGTTATCCCCCAAATGGTATAAGGGGGGTGAGGGGGGTTTTGGTGGAGAGGGAGAATGGCCTCCCCCAAAGGGGTAACCCAGGCACCAAAGGTGCCCTCGCCGTAGGCGAAAAATAAAAAAAAATAAAAAAATAAAAAACGATTTGAATAATTAAAATGTAATACAATCAGCCCACCTCAAGCAAGCGTTGAGCATAATAACAGCTAGAAAACTCTACAATTTGGGGGGTAAATGAGGAGAGGGGAGGTAAATATGGGAGAAGGGGTTGGGGGGTGATGGGGGAGAGGGGTGGTGGTGGATTCTTGGCGAAGCCAAGCTGGCAATAGCTAGTCTATATATATAAAGGAGTAGCGACCAAAAAAGTGTCCGTCTGTCCGTCTGTCACGGGGAGGGTAATGGGGGTGAATGGGGAAGAGGGGTGGGAGTAATGGAGGAGTGGGGTGGGGGTAACGGGGGAGAGGGGTGGGGGTAATGGGGGAAGGGTGGGGTGTAATGGGGGAGAGGGGTGTGGGATAATGGGGAGGGGGTTATCCCCAAGTGGTATAGCGACCAAGAAAGTGTCCGTCTGTCACGGGGAGGGTAATGGGGGAGAGGGGTCGGGGTAATGAGGGAGAGGGATGGGGTAAATGGGGGAGAGGGGTGGGGGTAATTGGGGAAGAGTGGGGTCGAGAGGGGTTGGGGTAATGAGGGAGGGGGTTATCCCCCAAGTGGTATAAAGGGGGTGAGGGGGTTTTGGTGGAGAGGGAGAATGGCTGCCCCCAAAGGGGGTAACCCAGGCACCAAAGGTGCCCTCGTCGTAGGCGAAAAATAAAAAAGAAATAAAAAAATAAAAAATTATTTGAATAATTAAAATTTAATACAATCACCCCACCCCAAGCAAGTGCTGAGCATAATAACAGCTAGAAAACTCTACAACTTGGGGGGGGGGGGTAAATGGGGGAGAAGTGGGGTGGGGTGATGGGGGAGAGGGGGGGGGGATTCTTGGCGAAGCTAAGCTGGCGATAGCTAGTATATATATATTTGTGGCAGTAACTTTGTATCTTGGAGCAAAGCAAAAAGGCCCGACACGTATTTTGAACATTCAAGCGACGTGTTTGTCAGAATAGAAATTATTTCCAAAATTCTCTGGTATTTATCTCGCGGACAAGTCTTACAAGGCTCTAAACAGCATGACCGTTTTTTTATACTCTTTTAATATTGTAAGACGGGAATTTTGTAAAATACCACTCACACACACACACATATATATATATATATATGCATATAACTGCAATGACCGCGCAGTATATAAATGAATAGAAACGACATAAGTGTTAAGGAACGTTTCTGCACACGAGGAGGAGAGATAACGAATAATGAAAAATGAGGCGAACCGCCCGGGAATCGAACCCAGGGCCTTCCAATTGCCGGTTGGACGCTCTACCATTATGCTACGGACCTCACTCAATCACAAATCGAAATTCTCCCACATAGGGCAGAAACCAATGCCCTGAGAGGGCACCCTCGCAAATCGTGAATATGCGCATATAACTGCAATGACCGCGCAGTATATAAATGAATAGAAACGACATAAGTGTTAAGGAACGTTTCTGCACACGAGGAGGAGAGATAACGAATAATGAAAAATGAGGCGAACCTCCCTGGGTTCGATTCCCGGGCGGTTCGCCTCATTTTTCATTATTCGTTATCTCTCCTCCTCGTGTGCAGAAACGTTCCTTAACACTTATGTCGTTTCTATTCATTTATATACTGCGCGGTCATTGCAGTTATATGCGCATATTCACGATTTGCGAGGGTGCCCTCTCAGGGCATTGGTTTTTGCCCTATGTGGGAGAATTTCGATTTGTGATTGAGTGAGGTCCGTAGCATAATGGTAGAGCGTCCAACCGGCAATTGGAAGGCCCTGGGTTCGATTCCCGGGCGGTTCGCCTCATTTTTCATTATTCGTTATCTCTCCTCCTCGTGTGCAGAAACGTTCCTTAACACTTATGTCGTTTCTATTCATATATATAATATATATAAAAAATGCATGGGTTCCCTAAAGGTTAAGAAGGACTTCTAAATTAAAAAATTCATAACCACTTGAATATTAGGCCTACTGCAGAGGTTTCAGCCTATTTTCAATTTTAAATTTTCTTCTTTCGAATGCTATACAGGATTTTTCACCACAACTTGAAATCTCGTATGTTAGTACCACAGATCGCGATCAAAGATTGGGGAAACACGATAGTTTGAATAGCAGTGTGTGTGTGCAGTGGTGCCGTATTAAGGATTTTTGGGCCCTGGGGCCAAAATGTTCTTGGGGTCCCTCAACAAGACAAATCTTCGAGTCATGTAAATTAATAAAACCATTTATTTCTAAATCAAATAATGCAAGTTTTACACAAATACCAAGCTGCTACAATTACACCAAACCAATTACACAACTACAAGTCCACTACTAATCTACTAGTCCAGGCAATCTAGAGCAAAAATAGCTTCAACCTGGGCAAAATTGCTTCAGAAGCTTTTTAAACTGTTTCCAGCTCAGGAGCCAGTGCAGAATAATATATCCAAAATCCGACAAAATTGGACCCCGAGAACACCCCCAAAAATGAAATTCAAAATGGCGGACTGGCAGTTTCCTACGAAATACAATAAATTTTAATTTCGCTTTGTAGAGAGAGTTATGACGTTTTTCTTGATCAGTAAAATGTTTTAAAACACATTTTCGTTTCTAAATTAACCTATATGACACTAAAAATTGTATTAGGCGGCTAGTATTAAACTATGACGTCACGTAATGTAAATAAAATATACTGTATGGAGTGTATGTGAGAATGGACATTGCTACATCTTTACAAACTTATATTATATACAACTCTTTAATTCCTACTACCCACTATCAAATCTGCGTATTTGTGCTTGTCATTTTCTTTAAAACTGTTATTATGTACTCCTTTTAAATACTGCAACACAGTTTATTAATTTGTGTTTTCTGTTTCAGACTGACTCGGTGTACGGCTGACTCGGTGTGCGTCCGCCTTCAAGAATGCAGACCCCTGAAGAATTGTGCGTGATTTGTAAGGAGAAATTGGACAGCAGACAGGAAGTGGTTCACATCTCGCAAAAAGGAGCAGATGGTATAAATGCATCCAGCCGCAGCCGTGGAAGCGATGTTGTTGCAACAGCTGGAATAAGTGTTCACGTTGTATGTAGGAAAAGGTTTACGGATAAAAAGACCATTGAAATAAAGAAGCGACAGACCGCAGCCGAGGCAATACCAAGGAAAAGTGCTCGTTTTCATGAATACGCATTTTCCAGTGCTACTCACTGTTTGTTTTGTGATACCTTTGTGGACTTTTTTTCCAAACACAAATCAAAATCAGAGCATATCAAAATAAGAACTACAGAGTTTTCCGAAACCATAAAAAGGTGCTGTGAAAGCCGCTGCGATGAATGGTCGTTTAATGTAAAAGGCCGTCTGGAGTATTATCTTCGTGATCTTCCTGCTGCAGATTGTGTCTACCATCACACCTGCAGCGTAAATTTTCGAAGTGGAAAAAACATTCCTCGCGCATACTCCTCCGACGATCATGATTCGAAGAAAGGGAGACCAACTAATGAAGAGCAACACCAAGCATTCCTTCAGACCTGTGCCTACCTGGAAGAGAATGATGATGAACAACTGTTGATTGGAGACCTAATTTCCAAAATGGAGGAATATCTTCAAGGAAATCAGAGCTCTGTCTACGAACGCAGGCACATGAAGAGAAAGCTTTTAGAACGTTACGGAGACAAGATCATAATATCAGGTGAAAGTGGGAAGGCAGATGTAGTAACACTACGAGAGACAGCTAATGAAATTCTTATAGATTATCACAAAAAGTCGAAAGAATGTAATATAGATATAGAGCTACAGAAGATTTACCTAGTAGAAGCTGTTGCAAAAATAATCAGAAGTGATATCAAGTCTGTCGACTCGCCTAGAAAAGATGTGTATCCATCTCCAAATGACATCACTGCAGAAAGTGCTATTGATTACATTCCCAACAGTCTGAAATTGCTATTATCAAAAGCATTTGCGGGACAGGATGCTTCAAGAAAAATAGGTGCAATTGGGCAGAGCATTATGCAAGCAACCCGTCCTAGAGGATTACTATGTCCACTACAGATCGGTTTGTCGGTTCAGCTACACCACAACTTTAGGTCAAGGTACCTTATTGACGTTCTCCATCAGCTGGGTTACTGTTCGTCGTATGCAGAAGTAACAAGATTCGAAAGAAACGCGGCGCTGGCAAGTGGGTCTGGCTCTTTTACTGTTGATGAAAACACTGCAGTCCTTCTAGCAGCAGATAACGTCGATCATGATGTCTGCACTTTGGATGGGAAGAATACCTTTCATGGAATGGGTATGATTGCCGCAATAACTCCGAAGATCAAGATCCATCCTTCTATTCACAGGCGTAATGTTGGTGACAATGACATTAAGAAGATTGCAACCGTTGACATTAGGGAATATAGACACGCGAGAAGCATGTTCAGGGACATCTCATTCCGCGAACTTCCAGTACCCACTGCCACCATAAGTCGACTTAGTCTTCTCTGGCAGATATCTTCAGCAGAAAGATCAGGTCCAAGTTGGTCCGGAACAATGCAGGCAATTCACGGTGGATCAAGTGTCTCACATCCAGGTGTGGCGTCGATCACGTTCCTTCCCATCATAGATATGTCGCCAACTGACATGACCTGCATATTTTCGACATTACTATATTTGAGCAAGACAGCACGCGATCAAAAAGTCCCATGCATTATTACCTTTGATCAGCCTTTGTTCTGGAAAGCTTCCCAAATCATCAATGAACAGAGAGACCTGCAGGACATTGTTTTAATGCTGGGATCATTTCACACTCTGATGAATCTTTTGGGAGCAGTCGGTACTCTTATGAATGGTTCAGGATTGTCTGAAGTACTTCAAGAAATATACGGACCAAATGCCGTGCAACACATGATGTCTGGAAAAGCTGTTTCAAGAGCGATACGTGGTCATATGATAGTAGATGCAGCTCTTAGTACCTTACTAGTCGCAGACGTTTTCCCTCGTAATGAAGATGGAACTCCTCATGACCTCCATAAGGAAGCTTGTGACCTGCTCGACGATGTTATGACCGCCAAACAATCAGTTGAGGATGTGGAATCTTCGAATGCATTGTCTCAGATTGCTACCCCTTTGGATGCGAAGAAAACTGACCTACAATCTACTTCGCAAACAAGTCAACTCTGGTTGGAATATCAGCGAATGATCAACATTGCACGTTCCTTGATAACAGCAGACAAAACCGGCTCGTGGGATTTGCACTTGCAAGCTATGCTGGAGACCATCCCCATAATTGCAGCAGCCGGACATCACAATTACCTGAAATCGATATACCTGTACCTGCAGAAAATGTTAAGTTTGCCTTCTGAAAATCCAGCCGTTAACAAAATGTTCCAGGAAGGTAAGTTTGTGGTAAGAAGAAGCGACAGATTATGGGCCGGACTCGGCACAGACCTGGTGATAGAACAAGTACTAATGCGTTCCCTGAAAAGCAGAGGCGGACTGACACGCGGAAGTGGATTTACAGACATCCAAAGGACAACGTGGCTCTTTTCTATGCCTCTGTGTTCCACTTATAACTTAGCAATGCAGGAATACACCAGAGTTTTGTTGGAAAGTAGTGAACAGCACAAGGAAATGAGGGGAAGTAGACAAATCAGGGACAGTAATGACATGAAGAAAGTACTTGAACGTCTGGAATCCTTATCCCCATTCCATTCTACCTCGGGTCTCTGCAACATTGTAACAGGGCTAACTGCTGATCCTGGAGTTAACGTTCATCAATTGCATTCAATCGGTACGAACATTGTCGTAAAAATGATTGGGAAACAAGCCTTTACATATTCTGCCAAAAGATCTGACAAAGTGAAAACACTAGGATCTGCTTCTGCCGTTGTGATCACTGATGCTTCAGATATAGAAGTAGATCCTGCACTACTGTTTCAGAGAATGATGACTGTTGCCACTGGCGGAGACATGAATCTTGAAGATGTCATGTGTTACGAACTGTGTGCATATCCTCCTGCATTGTTCGAATCACGAAGTATCTTGAGGAAACCCGATAAGTCTCAGCTAGCTCATGCAATAATCAAATACACTGACACTTTACGCATGGAAGTAGTTCAAGAAATTCAGTGCACAGACCAGTACGTATTGATGGTGGATCTCTACTACATCGTGTTTCCTGGCGTCAAGATGAAACATATGACAGCATCGCCAACTCATATGCCGATTTCACTCTGAAAACATATGGAAAAGCAATCATTGTTTTTGATGGCTACAGCAGCTCTCCTACGATCAAGGACATGACCCACAGAAGACGCAGCACCAAGACAAGCAGAAATGTGAATCTCAGTCCAAGCATGAAGTTTGTTGGCCAGAAGGAACACTTCTTGGCTAATGAAAACAACAAGCAAGCATTTATTTCCCTCGTAGGTGAGATGTTGAAGAAGCACGGGTGTACTGTTCACAACGCAGATGGGGATGCTGATGTGGACATCGTTCGTGCAGCAGTTTCCTCATCAGAAAATGCAACTACAACAGTAATAGGGGAAGACACCGACTTGCTGATTCTCCTTCTGTACCATGCCAAGGACAGTGGTTTCAAGTTGTACTATCGCAGCGATATAAGACGGGGACCATCTCCTAATCCTGTGTATGATATTCTCAGCATTCAATCATTGTTAGGCAATGACATCTGCAAGTATCTCCTGTTTGTGCATGCTTTCACGGGCTGTGATAGCACATCCAGAATTTTTTCGATCGGTAAAGCCAAAGCATTCGACACACTGATGAAGGTGGCTGAACTCCGTTCAGTTGCAAATACATTCTGTTCTGATTGTTGCCAACACTCTGACATTGAAGCCGCTGGAAGAAAGGCAATGCTTCTGTTGTATGGCTGCAAAACACTTGAATCCACTAACGCACTACGTCATCGAATGTTAGTTGAAAAGGTAGCTACAGCTAAATCTTTTGTTACACCCAAACGTTTGCCACCTACCGATGCGTCCACAAAGTACCACAGCTTTCGCACATACTTTCAAATACTAATCTGGAAGTCTACAGAAGAGAAGATCGATGCAGAACAGTGGGGTTGGTATGTAAAGAATAATTCCTACTACCCTACAGCCTGCGACAAGCCACCAGCTCCAAATTATCTACTCAACATGATCCGCTGCTCCTGCAAGACGAAATGTGCTACTTCAAGATGTGGATGCAAGCGTAATGGAATGCCCTGTTCAGCCGCTTGTGGCGAGTGCCAAATCAGTGGTTGCGATAACAACCCAAGTACCGGTAATCTATCCGATGATAGTGATGAAGAGGATTAATTTCTGTATGTTTGTGACCAGGTATCACTTCTTCTGTAATGAACATAACTTGAAACTGGGAAAAAAATAATTGTTGTATTATTGATTATAAAAATCTGTAAAAAGCTATATAACATTATATTTGCGTAATAACTGGTTGTGTTGTATATTGTTGAATTATTTAAAACATTACAACTGAAAGAAAAAGCATCAAATGTATCTCCATAAATAAAAGCGTAAATTATATTTATTTTTTTTTTTCGTAGGAAACATCCAGTCCGCCATTTTGAATTTCATTTTTGGGGGTGTTCCCGGGGTCCAATTTCGTCGGATTTTGGATATGTTATTCGGCAATGGTTCCTGAGCTGGAAACAGTTTAGAAAGCTTCTGAAGCAATTTTGCCCAGGTCTAACTACAAATTGCCTGGACTATACCAAAGTTGGTCACAAAATCATCCACCACCAGTGTACAAAAGTTTTTTGAGCTGCTTCATATCACTAAATTTTCCAATCACAAGCTCAGTATTTAAATTCTGCAAAATATTCTTTTCTATGCATAATAATGACAGACTTTGCAATTTCTTGTAGGTTAGCATTTGACGTTTAACATTTTTAATCATGCTCAAATGAGAAAAAGAACGCTCCGCAGTTGCATTTGACATCATCAAACACAAATAAATGCGATAAGCAATGAAAGCATTTGGGAAAACAGCCCTCAATTTGTGAATTTCCTGTAGTACTCCTAATGGGCGAGTGTCAGCTAAAGCGTTTTGTTTGACAAACAGTACAAAATGCTGAAACTCAAATGGGAAGCTGTCCTCAAAATCATTTGGATAATGGACAAGCCAGATTTTTTGTTGCTTTTGATGCTTTCTCTGAAGTTAGTTGAGAGATATTGTTGAGCATTCCACATTTTTCATTGATATCATTATAAACATCGGCCCCTAAAACAGCTGAACCCTGGGGCCTGGCCCCCCTGACCCCCCCTTAATACGGCACTGTGTGTGTGTGTGTGTGTGTGTGTGTGTGTGTGTGTGTGTGTATATATATATACACACTGTATATCAATGAAAGGTCATAAGAAGAAGATGTTTCTAAAGATCTCCAAAGAAAAAGTTATATACTGTAAATAACCGAAAGGATGTCGCTAAACTGAGAAACGACATCACAATGCATTTAAGAACATAGAAGAAAAGACTCTAAAGCGTGCGAATGTAAATACGAGTGGACGTGTTCACTTATACCTCGAAATTATATTGTTGGCTTAGATCAGGAGTCCCATGGGCATCATGGCGCTCTAGAGGGGTTTTCAAGGTACTCGCGTACCAACCACAGTCAGAAAGATTTCGCTGGGACTGAGCGTTGTGCTTGAGGGTCAGTCCGGAATGGCTAATTAGATTTCAACTGGTGCCCAATTTTTCAACAAATTCCCTTTTTAATTTCTACTTGTAAAAAGTGAGGTGCTTGCACTTAAATAATATTATATATTTATATATACACAAAAGGACACCTAACAGCAACAGACCGTCTTGTCCCTACAAGGCTGTCTGTTTAAGAATGAAGGTTAAAAGATGTAAGAAAATTGAAAGACAAGCGAATATCTTAAAAAGCAAATCAAAGACAAGAGATTGGAAGGAAGGAAAGAAATTTAAAGATAAAGTTAAAATTATAAATTAAAGAGGAGGGAATCCGAGCGAAAATTCTACAATACTTTTATGCGCCAACAAATGCTTCCAACTTGTGGTTTAAGGCAAGATAAGCATCCAGTCTCTTTTTAAAGGACTCGATCGAATTAATTTGAACTACGCTGGCTGGCAATCCATTCCACAAATTAACTTTACAATTGAAGAAAAAATGTTTAGCTTCATTAGAATGAAAATGTTTACCCACAAATTGGAAAC
>JAJOZX010000609.1:472500-482500 GCA_023014485.1 Bathynomus jamesi
ATATATATATATATATATATATATATATATATATATATATATACACGAGTGTGTGTGTGGTGTGTGTGTATATATATATATATATATATATATATAAAACACGCACTATTTCTGATAAAGAAAATCACATTCTAATGAGGTTATTCAAAGGTAATTACAGCTTAAATTGGAAACTGAACATTGAAAATACCTTGTTTCAGGGTCGGGGGGTGCGGGTAATTTAAGTAAATTCAGACCATGAATATTTTTCATTATGTCTAAGTTTAGAGATCATATTTTTTTCAATTATGCATTCTGGAAAGCTCTGTTGTAATAATGTAATTGAACAATGTAGGCTACACTAGTATGTGTTGGGTAAGTATATCATCTTGACGGTTTTCTACTGATAGGGAGAATAAAGTATATGACAGTATGAACGCATGTATGACCCAATTACATAAATGGTATTCCATATTTACAACTTCAAGAACTAGTAAATAAACTAATACAAAACTAGTTTTTGCGTTCTTTCTCTCTCGTAAGAAAAAGTAAGAAAGGTAATGTTGAAAAACCAGACGTAATGGGTACATATTTAAAACAATAAACACACACACACACACACACACACACACATCCATCCCCCACACATACATATCCACCCTCACGCCCACACATAAATGTGTGTGTGTGTGTGTGCATATGTGTGTATATGTATATATATAAAACCCAAAACTTTAATATAATAGTTATAAAGATATTCCCCACTGCAAATGTTTCGAAATTGTAATTTTATCATCTGTGCATTTCAGTGTTGAATTAATTAATTGAATTTTTAATATTAAAAACATTATGAAAATTGGTAAAGTTTATAAGTTAATCCTGAAATGAACATTTTCAGGATTAACTTTTTTTAACTTCAGTAATTTTCAGAAATTTTTAGTAATTGCTGAAAAGACAAAAAAAATAATTTCGAAATGTTTCTAATATAGAATGTCTTCCTCATTACAGTGGATTAATTTCAATGAATTGACTTAAGGAGAGAGAGTACCATAAATTTCTGAAATAAGAAATTACAAAACCAATTTTCATAATTTTCATATCGTTTATAAAACCCTATAAATAATGAAACCGCAAAAATTCATCTCTGTTGGTAAAATAGTGTTTGAATTAATGAAGTTTTGTATATAAAAATCATGGTTTTTTTAAATTTTCAAAAATTTTATTACTATATTTTGAAGGATTTCTTATGTTTTATCTAAATGAAAGTCGTGTTAAATACAGGGTGTTTCAGGTCGACCCTAGAAATATGGAAATTGGAAATAATTACGGAATTACTATGACAAACTTCAAATATCAAATACAAACTACAAATTCCGCCAATTTCCATATTTCTAGGGTCGACCTGAAACACCCTGTAGATTCAACACGTATGTTGTTACTATTTGTTTGGGAACTTTATACAGCTCCTCGACGATCGAAAACTCAAAAGTTTGGACTGCACTGTCTAAACAAGTGTTTCTTAGCCGGATTTGCCCCACGCACGACCATTGTGTCAGGGTCTTAGGTCGACGCGACCCCTTATCATCTCTACAGGGGTAAACAAACTCACGAAGGAGAGTTGTTTTTGTTTTTTGCGCACAAATCACTACTACAGGTGTAAACAAATTACGACCCGGTGGGGGGGTGGGGGGGGGTTGCGACCCACCGTTTGAGAAACACCGGTCTAAACTGTCCGCTCTTTGTACTTTAGAACCGAGAGTAAAGAAAATATAAATTGGTAAACATACTCTGGAAACTATAAATAAAATACTTCAAGAGTACGATGATAGTACATCAAAAGTAGATCGAGAGCAGATGAAGAGGTTCTCTTCTTGACAAACGAACGGTGTCCTCTAAAACTAAACGAAAATTTCAAAAAGTACTGTATACTTCCAGGAATTAAGGAAAATTTTTCACTGCTCTTGCTTTACCTTCGGTCCACCACGTGTACTTTTTAAATACTTTATATTTAGTCCTTACGGTTAGTCCTTTTTTAATTCTCTATTTTAACCCATTAGTACCCAGTGGTAGAATTTCCTACCAACAAAATTGTTTGTCATTATTGCATCACTTTTGCTTGTATTCACGTGATTGATATGACGCAATCTAAAAGATTGCGTCATATCAATGACTCATACCGAAGATCACGTGAATACAAGAAAAAATGACGCAATAATGACAAACAATTTTGTCGGTAGGAAACTCTACCAAATGGGCACTAATGGGTTGAAGTACACAGAGAGGACAGGTTTTAAGAGTGTAGGCTCTCATTGCCGTTTCTTTTCTTGCGTACGTAGTTTATAACCGGTACCCGCAGTTCAATGGGTAACACCGTTTCCCTATAAGCATAGTGAAGACATTTAGGTCGGGGGTTCGACTCCTGGTGCTGATGATAATAATAATAATCCAGGGGTTAATGCAAAGGGCCCGCGTTCGTCTGGCCTGCGAGCTGTTCCAGCTCCTGGCCCTTCTCATTGATATTATGTAGTTCACAGATCGTTATAAGATTGCTGAAATAAAAATTTAACCTCGAGTTTTTGCAAGTTTAAAGTATAATTTCTCCTAAAAAGTCACCGTCGATCATTAGTCGAAATAATAAGAAAAGTATTCCTTGTCGAATATTTTAACATTTTTCACTTCAGATGCGACAAACTGATATTCAAAGTTTTGGGAATAACTTAGCTCACATTTGGTGATACGAGACAGTAATTGATTTCAGAACCTGAGACTTGAATTTTGTAGGGCAAGTTATCCTAAGAGTTTATGGTACATATACCCAGTTATCAACTTTTCATGATGTTTCTATTCAAATCAGCTATATAGAAGAATACGCTGATTATCGTAGGGTTACGTTCCGAAAGACCCTCTGGATATCGGTGTCCGCATTATTTGTTGCTAAAAATCTTATGGGAAAGTTAGGTAAGGTTCCGAAAACCCAGAAATACCTGACTTTTACTGAAAATACTAAAATTTTACCAAAGTCTACCGAAATCTCGTCAGTCCACGCTCACGCCCGCATTGTAACATGTAAATAACTTCATACAAACGATTTTGAACAGAAAATCTTAAATTAGTGAGGCCTTAACATTTACTTTAAGCTCACGAGCCACTTGCATTTTCAGTTTAGCTTCACAAATTTTTTCCCACTGGATTTGGATGTGAAGCTCAAAATTTTGAGAGTTTTTCCTCTATTTTACACAAGAGTATGAAATTTTGTACAAGCATCGCCTTTCTAGATATACTGTAGGTAGGCTTAGCTTTCACCTAAAATGTTGCGGTAATAGGCTAACTATCAGATTCATGACAATTAATTTTTGGGGAATTCAAAACCCCACCCTTAAAGCTGACATGGCTTTCTAAATGTCACGTGACATTTGGAATAGCCAATCTCAGCTTTTTAAGCTATTTTAAGTCGGCTTTAAGGGGGAGGAGGTGAACTCTAAATATTTCATTGTCATGAATCTGAAGGTTAGTATATTGTTCAGTGAATTTTTAGCATTTGCTTGACTGTTATATATAAAATTGATTTGAGGTTTTGCCGTACCTTTACAATTTAAGAGTTTCCTTGGCTCTGTTGGTTGCAGATTGGATTCTGATTACAGAGGCCTGGTTTTGACTCATTTCCGCTGTTGGAGTCAGGAGTCAGGTCGGTCACCTACTACATACTTTTGTGTGACTCTCTCGGAGTTCAACTCCCCTCCCCCTTGGTTTGAAAAAATAGGGGTTTGGGATGCTACTAATCTTTCATATCTTTAAGAATAATGGAATTAACTCAGGAATAGGTGAACGCGAGACCTTCCTCCCCAAGAGATGTATAGAAGTGTGACACATAACAGATAAGTGTGTAGCGACAGTGATACAATTCTGCTCACTTGAGACTCCTTTCCAGTGGCAGGTTTTAACATTAAATTTGTGCTCACTAATATTCCTTTGAATGAGAACCCTCGGATCTGCAATTCATATCATGAGTGAAATCGTTTTCACATTTTAATAAAAGACTTTAATAAAAGACTTTAATAAAAGACTTTAATAAAAGGATTTAAAAAAAAAAAGAATTTTAATAACAGAAATTTTAATTAAAGAATTTCTTGAATTCGCAACCACAAATGGAATTTTATAGTTGTAAATATTAAACTACGATAGACGAGTGTCAGGTAGAATCACCCCCTTGGGTCCTACGTACGTCAATACATCTTGGTTGAGTGCCTTGCAGAGTTTAAAGAAGTTTTTACCTTTCTTTATGTTTGCCATTTTACCCTCTTTTTGTTTAAATGTAGCTCAAATGTAGCATGAATGTAGCACAAATGTAGCACAAATGTCTACCTTTTTCTGAATTATTTTAATTTAGTTTCAAAATTTAACATAATATTACCACTTTTTTTGGATATCAAACCACTAGAGAATAGGACTACACTATGTCAGGTGGTCGTTTTAGATTGGTTGGTTATTTCCCAAGCAAACAATTTCGGCCAATCAGGATCTTTGTAACAAATTTCAATTAAAAAAAAAAAAACTGGTCTCCGCGAAACTTAATATTTACCAATTTTTGTTTTTTGTATAACTTACAACACTTTACAGTATTAAATAATTAATTGCAATATAAGTCGTAATTAACTTGCTTGAAATTAATGGTACTTTTCTGTTATCCTGGACACCAGACTTTTTGCCAATTACCAGACTTCAATTTTGACACAGAATATTTTCGTTAAAACTAACGAAAATATCACAACTTAACCTAACCAACTTTCAAGGACGTACAGTTTACCTAACCGGGCATTCAATTAACCTAATTAGTTGGTAAGGTTAGGTTAAGTCGTGATATTTTTGTTAGTTTTAACGAAAATATTCTGTCAAAATTTAATTCTGGCAACTGGCAAAAAGTCTGGGGTCCGGGATAACAGGAAAGTACCAAATTAATTTCTAAGGAGCAATTTTTTCCAACATTTTCCGCTTTTGTTTAGTTTCTATTTATTTTAATTAAAAAATTTAAATTGACAAACAGGAGCGTGACATGCGTCGAAGATGCGCAGTGCAAACAAAGCAATAACAACTAATATATATATATATATATATATATATATACAGGGTGTTCAAAAAGAAACACAACTCATTGGAGATTGCATATATCATTGTAACCAAACCCTTTTCTTTCTGTTTCGGGTTGAGTTTTTTTAACACCCTGTGTACATATATATATATATATATATATATATATTTTTTTTTTTTTTAACCGCAAGGAATGGTGACGACTATGGTGATTGTACGTTCTGATTGAATCTCGAGACTCGTCCATTTTTAAGTTTGTTCATGGTTCATTTTAAATTTCTCTTCATATAATCTACGTTCTTCGGTTAACGGCTAATATTTTTCGAAAGTTTTTCATATAACATTTAAATTGATCTGAAAGAAGATATATAGTGAGTCACGAAGAGCGAAAAGCATTCACGGCGCGCAGTTTTAGGAGCGGAGATCGAATGATTGCGCGCCTCATAAATTCGTTGCTTATTGCTCACGCATGACTTCTATTCGCTTAATTCAACTTGAGAATATTCGCCCAAAATGAATAAGTAAATGAATAAATTCTTCATTTATAAAATAAATATTAACATTTTTACATTTTTTACTGTTACGTAATTTTAACATAAAATAAATAGTTGCCAATTGGAGTATTAATTTTATTTAATTCGACCCTTAAGCTTTAGGCTTTACTGGGTTCTCACATTAAAGATGATACATCAGTTCATGGGTAGTTGTGGTTAATAACGGATATAAAATCAAGAATAAGGAGTATTAATTAATTTAAAATACATAAATGATGTAGCAGAGGAAAATTAGACAATTATTTTAAGTTACTGAGAAATTATTAACATTTATCTTTGCATCTCTTCTTGTGTAGATTTCAAAAAAATATTGGAACCTTTTTTTCTTCTGATAAATTCGAATTGAATTTAATATTTCTTTTATTAATTTAATATCTCGGAGCAATCCAAGAATAAATACCCCAGTTCAACCTCAATCCAAATTAAAGGATTTTAACATCAACACTCCTCAAAAACTCTGTCCTGGCCATTGCTTGATCGCACTTAGCACACAGCATCACTTTTTTAATAAGATTTTTTTCCGTTACACCAATTTATTACTGGCAATGGATCTTCAACCAATAATGGTAACACTTCAGTTTGAAAAGTTGATGCTGTCATCTTGCCCTCAAACTTCTGAATGCTTTTTACATTTCAGGACTTTTTTTTAAATATATCGAAACCTACGGTAAAATTATTGAATGCCTGGTTGGTTAATTGAATGCCACGTTAGGTCAACTGTACGTCCTTGACGATTGGTTAGGTTAAGTCGTGATATTTTCGTTAAAACTAACGAAAATATCACGACTTAACCTAACCAATCGTCAAGGGTGTACAATTAACCTAACCAGGCATTCAATTAACCATTGTAGAGCAATTAACTCCATTTTAACTCCATTTTAGAGCGATCCAAGAATAAGCACCCTCGTTCGACCACAATCCAAGAAAAAGCACCACCGTAAATTTTACTTTATCTTGGTTTGCTCATTGTATCAGTTGCTCGGAGACACTAGCACCGAAAAGTAGAGATTTCAGTACCAGAATTTACTAACTGTAATTTCTTTGTAAACATATTTGTTCGTTTTAATTTTAATATTGTTTTAATGCTGTTATTTAAAGGTTTCACTACTGTAATGCTGATGAATCAGGATTGTTTGTTTTTTTACAGTCCTTCATAATATGGAACGAGAGAATTCTAAGAAGTTTCAAAATGTTCCATCCAGACGTTTCGTAACTTATATATATATTTATATATATAATATATATATATATATATATATATATACAGGCCCGGATTTAGTTATAGGCGAACTAGGCGATCGCCTAGGGCCTCGCGCCAAAGGGGGCCTCGCTCAAGCCGTTTTGCGCGTTCTGTTCAAGTGATATTAATGATTTAGAACTCTATGAAGAACTTAAAGTACTTTGCAGGTTTATACCTGAGAAAACAGATCTCGGAAATGCCCTTGTTTATATAGTGCAAAAACAACTAAGTGAGATTTATCCTAATGTTTATGTTGCACTTCGAATAGTATTAACCATCCCAGTTACTGTTGCTTCGGCTGAAAGAAGTTTCTCTCGTCTCAAACTTATTAAAACATATTTGCGTTCCACAGTCTCAAGCGAGATTGCAATCATTAGCTATGTTATCAAAAGAAAACGATATAACAAATTCATTAGATTATTCTCAATTAATTGAAGAGTTTAGCTCGAAGCAAAGTAGAAAAGCATTGCTGTAATATTCAAGGAGCATCTGAACCAAATATTAAAGCATTAATATTTAGCCTGATAAGTCGCTCGCTCACTATTATAAAAATGAAATGTCAACATCTCTTATACATCACATATGAAAAACGTTTGTATACTATGGAAAGTCATTACCTATAATATTATATAAATCTTAGAAATCATTGTCTTATATTTTCGATACAAATCTTGATTCATATTATAATTTATACTTATTTGTATGGTTTATTTATATTTATTATACAATTTCCATGCGTGATTATTTTGGTTTGGTTTAATTTTTAAGTGCTGGCATAGTTCTGTCTATGCGGGATTCTAATATTGCTGGTATAGTACCTATAATTAAGTCCATATTTTCATATATATATAGGCCTAGGGCCTCGCAATTTCTAGATCTGCCTAGGGCCTCGCAACTTCTAGATCCGGCCCTGTATATATATTATATTCCAGCAAAGGAATTGAAAAATGATTCCAAGCGCTTTCATATATTTATATATGTATATCTCGTCCATTAGAATCATTTTTCATTTTTGTTACTAGTAGTATTTGTCATTAATTGAATTCATATGGTTAACTGTGAATTTCTTTCCATATATATATATATATATATATGAAAAATATTTCATGAAAGTAACACGTGAATAATATTTATGATGAAAATAAGCACGAAAGAAAAAGGAAACACAGAATGGTGTTCAAGCGCTTTCGTGTTCCTGAGGATGTCATTAGACGAAAGCGCTTGAGCACCATTCTGTGTTTCCTTTTTCCTTCGTGCTTATTTCCACCATATATATATATATATAAAAATGCACAGCCACAAGGAAAAATGAAAAGCGATTCCAAGGTCTTTCGTGTATTCAACAGTACACCTCGTCAGGGATTGAAGGAAAAGGCAGGAAGCCAAAAATAGATATCTTTGTTTAGTGTAAACGAGATGAGAGGGATCAGCAAAACATTAACAAGTAATAATTAAGGGAAAAATGATATTTTAACAGGATGTGGTTAATTTTATACGTTCTTAAAATGTTATTAAAATTAATTATGAACGATATAAATAAACATTTAATACTACTACAATTAATACTACGAATATATATATATATATATATATATATATATATATATATATAGTTAAACAATACATTAGAATTATTTGCCGTCCTACACGCATATTTAACCTGTTTTACTCTGATGTCTGAAGTTTTCCTAATATGATCTTGGTAAACTGAGATGTATTGTTTATATCCTTGTGGGTGTGCATCATTTATTTATTTCATGTATTTAATTGTGAAATTCATCGATATACATATATATATATATATATATATATAAGTTTATATATATATTATATATATATATATATATATATATATATATATATATATATATATATATATATATATATATATATATATATAATCGGTTACCAAAATCGGGATACACTGGTCGTAAGGTAGGTGTAGCCCAGTGTATCCACATTTAATAACTAACCACAGTATCAACCGATATCGAAATTGATTTATACCGATTAATCGGCCGATATTATCTGTATCGTCAATTTTTTCCACGTATTTCCATAAAGAAAAATTTACTTTTAATATGAAGAGTTTAATACTCAAAGAACAAATGATTATATTAATTAACCCTTTAGGGACGACTAGTACAAATTGGTAACGTTTCAAATACACGCATTCATAACTTAAACCTATAGAAAAATCCGTCCTTGAAAGGTTAATCTAAAACCTGAAATAAGATGACACGAAGCAATTCATTAGTATTCTTCATACAGTATTTAGGGACACTCAAATTCTAATCTGTTTATATACGCGATTGTTCGAAAGTCATCATCATCAACTCAAGTCATCATCAACTCAAGTCATCATCAACTCAAGTCATCATCAACTCTAACACAATATACTGTATTTATTTTTTTATTTTATTGTTTTGGTGCCTGACTTCTAAGCAACCGTTATTTTTTACTTAAAGAAACGTTTAATAAATCCTTATCTACACTTTTTTCCATTTATTTAATTTGCTAAACTAACATATAGTCCTATAACAAATCTTCTTCCGTGTAGCTCACTGTAGCTAATGAAATAAAAAGTTATATTTATTTTATGTGATTTGAAGATACCAGAACACATTTCGGCTCCAGTGTAATGATAATAATAATAATAATAATTAATAATAATTAATAATAATTAATAATCAACCAGGAGGGCCAGAAACTGACATAGCGCTAATTTCCTTGGAAGTCGATCGGGAGTCGAAACCAAGACCTTAGGGCTTAGTGTCTTGATTTCTTTTACTGAGAAAAGGTGCTACCCAATGAGCCACGAAGTATTATTACAGCAAAATAATAACTAGTTTAGATTGCATCTATTTATATCTATTTATAATTTATATCTATTATATCTATTTTATCCAGTGTTTACTCCCTTTATCTTTGAAACTCTTATCAGATCAAGCTTGCTATCACTTTTTTTTTAATCTAAAGTGGATTTTTTTCAAAATTTCACATTTTGACCTAAAATTTATTTTCCTTTCATGATTTTTAACTTCACTTATAATTTTTATCACACTTTATCACACTTTATTCTCTTGCATTGTCTTACTTCTCTTTCTTGTGTTTTTTTCTTAAAATTATAGTTTTTTATGAA
>JAJOZX010000609.1:487500-552500 GCA_023014485.1 Bathynomus jamesi
GCTGAGTTGTCTCGCATCTGTGATTTGGGTTGTATAAGTCGTTTTCTTGTAGGTAGTAGGTAGTTTTGCTCTAATTATACGTTCAAAACACTTTATAAGGTGTGAGGTGAGAGCCACTGGCCGATAATTCTTGGGCATTGCTCTGTTACCACCTTTAAATAGAGGGGCAATGTTCGCGTTCTTTAAGGGGAGTGGAATTTGTCCTGTGTCGAGTGATTTCCTCCATAGTAAATATAGCGGTTTGGCAATACTCTCTTTGCATTTCCTCAGAAACGTGGCACTCCATGTGTCTGGCCCTGGCGCTGAGTTGTCTCGCATCTGTGATAAGACCGTAATTACATCTCCTTCCGTGAACTCGAAGTCCATTAATAGGTTTGTGCCAGAATTTGCTCTTGGTTGATTTGTATCTATGTCAAAAAATTCGTCTGAGTTTTCCACTTCCATCTCGGACTTAGGGGTGCTAAACACAGAGTTAAATTGTTCCCTAAGCAGTTCGCTTATTTCTTTCGGGTCATTTGTGTATTCGGCCTCCCCGTCTATCAACGGACCAATACTCTCCTTACATTGTATTTTCCTTTTCGCAAACGTGTAGAAGTATTTTGGGTTATTTTTTATGTTTTCTGCTACCTTGTTTTCCTCCTCGTTTGTCTTATGTATGAATGTTTGCTTTAGGTCCATTTCTATTTCGCCAAGTTTCCTCTCTAGTTTGAGTCTCTTTGCATCAGTTCTGCATCTGTGGAGATGTTTTACGGTTTGTCTTCGTTGCCTAAATAGTGTCCTGATTTTCCTCTCAAGCTTGCTACGTTTTCTTTCCTGTCTCTCTGGAATATGTTTCAGTATTATAGGTTTGGTTTCAGTCTCTACTTACATAGTATTTCTTGTGGAGTCTTCTCGTGAAGTAGCAATTCCCAATTTACTTCCTTTAAATCTAATAGCATTGTTGCTTGAGTTCTATCATCTTTAGTAATGTTGCCATGACACTTCTTCTTCGTCATTTTTCTTCCATGTAATGAATGGGAAATTAAAATCTCCGAAAATTAGAATATTTGTTGCTGGAATTTCAACTAATTTAATGTTTTCTTTTTCTTTTGTAGCAAATTGGAATTCATTGTTTGTGGTGTTCGGTGGTCTATATATATATATATATATATATATATATATATATATATATATATATATATATATATATATATATATATATATATAGGTTTGTCAAAAGAAGTAACTAGACCACTTCAGTTTTTTCATAGCTTTTGATTTGATAATAAAAAGCAATAAATAATAACAGATATATTGAATGAATATATTTAGAATGGTGTTGCTTTCACCTTTCCATTATGCAAAACTGACACACGTTCTGGCATTCCATCGATGAGCTTTGTCATTTGTTCTTGATGACAATCATCGTTATGTCTATTTACTTTTGTCAACCCTCTCTCTCTCTCTCTCTCTCTCTCTCTCTCTCTCTCTCTCTCTCTGTCTCTCTCTCTCTCTCTCTCTATATATATATATATATATATATATATATATATGTGTGTGTGTGTGTGTGTGTGTGTGTGTGTGTATGTGTTACAGAATGGCACATAAATATGCCCTTAGAATTCCCCATGTTATCGGAGCTCTGGAGCATAGGAAAATGACTACAAGGTCTCGGGACACTTGGGAACTGGCAAGCTGCCAGAAAGGACGTGTTAAGTGAGGTCGCTAATTTTGGAACGTGGCATTTATTAAGTTGGTGAATTGTGGGGAATTGTTTGTTATGGGGACAAGCATACTATTACAAGAGACATTGCCTATTTGAGAATTAAGTTAGTGTCTCTGAATAAATTACAGAAAAAAAAATTCTATCCATTATACCTTCTGCACCTCACTACCCACTCGACCACACTTGGCAATATATACAGTATATGTATATACTATATATATATATATATATATATACCTTTGGTAACCTTTGGTTAGTTTCCTTCCGAATTGTTTATTCTGACGAAGGTCAAGCTTTTCACTCCACTTTAAACCTATAATTTAACGTGGAATCCGAACTACGCCCCACCAGCAGCCCAGCGTCTTAACCACTACGCCACTCAGGGTACCCATTTATCTACCAACCACTTTATTGTGTGGAAAGATGAACAGCTGGGTTTTGCTGCGCGCCGGCTGCCGTCACCGGGTCTCGATCCAGGAGCCGATGAATTCGTTGTCAGCGACCCTAACCACTACACCACCGATATATATATATATATATATATATATTATATATATGCATTTAACTGCAATGACCACGCAGTATATAAATGAATAGAAACGACGTAAATAAGGAGCGTCTCTGCACACGGGGAAGAGAAATAACGAATAAATGAAAAATGAGGCGAACCGCCCGGGAATCGAACCCAGGGCCTTCCAATTGCCGGTTGGATGCGCTACCATTACACTACGGACCTCGATCAATCATAAATCGAAATTCTCCTACATAGGGCAGAAACCAATGCCCTGAGAGGGCAATTGGAAGGCCCTGGGTTCGATTCCCGGGCGGTTCGCCTCATTTTTCATTTATTCGTTATTTCTCTTCCCCGTGTGCAGAGACGCTCCTTATTTACGTCGTTTCTATTCATTTATATACTGCGTGGTCATTGCAGTTAAATGCACATATTCACGATTTGCGAGGGTGCCCTCTCAGGGCATTGGTTTCTGCCCTATGTAGGAGAATTTCGATTTATGATTGATCGAGGTCCGTAGTGTAATGGTAGCGCATCCAACCGGCAATTGGAAGGCCCTGGGTTCGATTCCCGGGCGGTTCGCTTCATTTTTCATTTATTCGTTATTTCTCTTCCCCGTGTGCAGAGACGCTCCTTATTTACGTCGTTTCTATTCATATATATATATATATAATAACATCAATCAATGGTTTGACAATTCAAACTCTATGTAAGGTTGCCTTTATAAGGTTTTTTTAATCTATCCTTAATGAGGTTCTTAAACACTCCACTCAAAACCTTCTTTCAGATCGTCAGTATGGATTCTGCAAGGGACGCTCTACTGGCGATCTTCTTGCATATCTCTCTGACTCTTGGTCATCCTCCTTTCGAGATTTCGATAAAATTTTTGCTATTGCGCTAAACATATCGAAAGCCTTTGATAGAGTCTGGCACAAATCCTTAATTTTCAAACTGCCCTCCTTCGGTTTCTATCTTTCTATCTGTGCCTTCATCTACAGTATGATTTCCTTTCTGGCCGATCTATACCTACGGTTGTAGATGGTCAATTTTCTTCTCCTAAAGCTATTAAGAGTGGTGTTCCTCAGAACTCTGTCCTGTCACCCACTCTCTTCCTTTTATTTATCAATAATCTATTAAGTCGCACTTCCGGTCCCATCTATTCCTACGTCGATGATTTCACTCTTCACTTCTCCAATCGCTTCACAAAGCATCCCTTTCAACAGTCGCTGTCAGGACAATTGCACCCGGAGGACAATTTCCCCCCGAGGACAATTTCCCCCGAGGACAATTTCCCCCGAGGACAATTTCCCCCGAGGACAATTTCCCCCCGAAAAACGAAAAATTTTGAAATAGCGCCATAAATATATATATATATATATATATATATATATATATATATATATATACAGGGTGTCCCAGAATTAACTATCTATTTCAATGAAATCGGACAAATTTAATAAAATTGACATAATTTTGTGTTTATTACTAAAAGTTTCAACATGTGCACCGTCTGTATCTCTGCAAATTTCAAATCTATCCTCAGCGCTGCGAAACACATTTTGAAGCATTTCAGGTGTTATCTCCCGCACTGCCAACTGGATGCGTTCTTTAAGTTCAGCTAAACTATTGATCTTTTGGCGATAAACCTTTGTTTTTATGAAACCCCATGCAAAGAAATCCAGGGGTGTCAAATCCGGAGAACGCGGAGGCCAAGGTCGAGGTCCTCCACGTCCAATCCACCGATTCGGAAGGCGTCTGTTGAAGTATTCTCGAACAATTAGAGCATAATGACATGGTGCTCCATCTTGTTGAAACACAACATTATCAAGAATGCCATCATCAAGAAGCTGTGGTTCGAGAAACTGCTGAAGCATATCAAGGTAGACGGTACCTGTTACAGTTGCTTCCGCAAAGAAGAATGGGCCATAAATTTTGGATTTGGTCATTCCAAGCCACACGTTAACTTTTGGAGAGTCTCTTTGCCATTCTAAAAATAAAACTATGAAAAACTGAAAAAATTATGAAAATAAAATTATGAAAAAAATTTAGAAATTTATACATTTTTAACACATATTAAACATGATAAACATAAATAAAAGTGTTTTTTAAAAATTTGTCCGATTTCATTGAAATAGATAGTTAATTCTGGGACACCCTGTATATTACCAAAATCCCAAACTTTGTATATATAGATAATAAAATATAGATAATAAAAAAAAAATAAAATATGGCGAAATATGGCAATTATTTTATACCCGCCTCAAGGATAAGTAAAGTTGTTAAGTTACGTTGAGGTAAGTTGTCATTTTATCTCTAGTCTGCGATCCCTTAAGATGGAGTTTGTTAAGAGTGAAAAAGGAAGAGACAAATTAATGTTTGAAGGTTATTTATACGTTAAGCAGAAGGTTTTGGCGAATGGTGTCATTTCTTACGAGTGTGAGCAACGTAGATACAAATCAGCATGCAAAGCTAAAGTTAAAGTTTTAGAGAATGAAATTGTTGGTCGGCTTCATGATCACACCCATGCGCCCGATGTTAATAAATATGAAGCTGCTAAAAGTGTTCATCAAATAAAAGTGCGTGCAACGGGTTCTCAAGAAATGTCTCAGCAAATTATTGCTGATGCGGTTTTAGGTTTAAGTGAAGAAGCAGCTACAAAATTACCTCCCATTCATCATTTGCGTCGTAACATAAGACGCCATAGACACAAAGCAAGCAATCCACCAACTTTGCCTTTAAATGCCGAAGATCTTGTTTTGGAAGATAGATATAAAAAGACACAGGACGGTCAAGACTTTCTGTTGTACGACTCTGGCAGCAACACAGGTAAAAGAATTTTAATTTTTGGCACGCACAAAAATCTAGAGTATTTATCAAGTGCATCTCATTGGTCTCTTGATGGAACGTTTAAAACTGTCCCCCAGATTTTTGCTCAACTGTATACCATTCATGCTTTTCTGAATGGTCGTTCAGTTCCTTTAATCTATGCTCTGCTTCCCGATAAAGTCAAGCCACATATACAACCTTACTACAAGAATTAAAGAATCTCGATCAAAATTTGGCTCCAAAGAGTGTCATGGTAGATTTCGAAAAATCTATGATCAATACTTTGCGGTTATGCTTTCCTGAAACCGAGGTAAATGGCTGTTTTTTTCATTTGAGCCAGAGCATTTATCGAAAAATTCAATCTCAAGGTTTTCAGCAGCGCTATCAAAATGACAATGAGTTTTCTCTTAAAATGAGGATGCTTGCAGCATTAGCCTTTGTTCCACCACACGACCTTGAAGAAGCTTTTGAAAAATTGTCCGAAATGCTGCCTCCTGAAACTATTCCAATACAAGACTATTTTGAGGACACATATATCGGCAGACCTTGTCGACGGAGACGACGCGAACCTTTATTTGATATTGATGTTTGGGGCATGTATAGAAGAGCAAATGAAGAACTCCCCAAAACCAATAACGCCGTGGAGGACTGGCATAGGAGTTTTTTAGCAAGTACTGGCTGCTGTCATCCTAATATCTGGAAATTCATATCCACCATTCAGCGAGAACAAGCACTTCAAGAGATTTTTATTACACAGAGCACAGCAGGCATTAATAAGGAACCATCTAAGAAGAAGTACAAGGATTGTTCTAGCCGTATACTGACTGTATGTCAAGATTATGCAAACAGGGACATTTTAGAATTTTTACGAGGAATTGCTTATAATCTGAGCTTTTAAAAGTAAAATAAATAATTTAAAATTAAATAAAACTTTGTTTTTTAAAAATAAATTTTAATAAATTTTTTAATTAATTGTCCTCGGGGGCAATTGTCCTCGGGGAGAAATTGTCCTCCGGGGGCAATTGTCCTGAATACCAACAGTCACTCCATGATTCGCGTGAGACGGCTATGGTGCACCTGACCTCTGATCTTTCCACTATCTCTGATTGGGGCAGAGAAAACCTCGTGCATTCAATGCCTCAAAAACTTATATCCTTCATCTGTCTACTCGCAACAATCTTTCACACGACTATCCCCTTATCTTCAACAGTACACAACTCAATCCTTCCTCTTCCCTTAACATTCTTGGTGCTTCCTTTTCTCGTAATGTTTTCCTGGAAAGATCACATATACTCTCTTTCCAAAACAGTTTTTAAGAGGTTAGGTGTGCTGTGCCGGCTCCGCACTTTCTTCATTCCCACTCAATTGCTGTCTCTGTGCAGGGATCTTTTGTATATGAGGCGTCGTGTAACACACTGACGAATTAACCAACAGGCAAAAATTTTGTTTTCTATAACTTTAAACACTTCTGTTTTATCATTTAATCATTCATTCATTCAATGTTCATAAAATTACTTACAAAACTTAAAAAAAAACAATTGAATTACATCTATTTTAATAAAGTTATGAGTATTTCACAAACTTTAAAGCCGTTTTCCTCAAAACTTTGTTTTGGCACATTTGTCATTGTGCCGCTCGCACGCCTCACTTATATAATATTAAATTCATTAAATTCATAAACTATTCCTTCACAACTAATCGTGCTAGATTAAACCTAATTCGACTATTCAAAGTCGATTACTTAGTTCCAACATCAGTATTAAGGTAAATCCAAATATTTTGCTCGCTTAGCGTTATCTCATATGGATACATGGAAGTGTATGTATATATATATATATATATATCAATCCCCTTTAGTTATTCTACCAACACCGCACAAGTGGACTTTGATCAGCAGTATTGCCTACACACATTTGGTTTAGCTTATTTTGTTAGAAGTTATATGCAAGATTACCTCACCTTTACATCTTTTGAGTAACCTAAATTGAATTACTAAGTCTGCTGGAGTCTTACATTTAACTTAAATAGGTACACTTGTTTTTCAACAGTCATCATTGTCAACTCACTGGTCCTAATTGCTTTTGAAGCCTAGTGTTACCACAGTTAGAGTTCCACCGTTCAGATCAAATTCACCCTAAATAACGTAGCTTCCAGCTAACCATTGGTATCACCCTTATTCTCATTCATTATTCATCGGCTACGAACGTGGGTTGGTTCTTCGATTTTATAAGGTTTTATCTCAATTCTAACTAAGTCTTGAAACTTAGTAGTTTTCGTTTAGTCAGGCCTTGAGGAAAAGTTACAAATAGGCCGTCAAGTTGTGTCGGTAAGGAAGACCCATTGGAGCCATGGATCGAAGTACCTAGACCTTAATAACTTATTGGAGGCGAAACTTAAACCGTAGCCTGCAAAAATCTGATATATGCAGACTCCCTACATCATTATCACAATTTAAATGCTCATTCTATAGGTCATTTACACCTGACGCAGAACCTGTCATTAAAGCTTTAATTAGGCTCTTAATTTCAGGAACAGAAGTTCCTGTATTTTTCCTGGTTCCTCCCAAGGGCGTTCCGTTGCAGCCTACAATATGATAATCCCTTCCCATACAATGAAGAACGTTTGAGTAGTGCGTTTTCTATAACCTTGCAATTTCTCCCTCGTCAGACACTCCATCAATTATAATAGGTGAGCATTCTTGGCACCCGTTTCTCTTTGAACAAACTTCCAAAATTTTTTTATTATTATTTAAGATAGTCTCACAGATATTTGCTATTCGAACTGAATATTTTTCCTATTTGCACCGTCTTATGGCTCCTATGTAATGACCCCAGCTTCAGCTCATATTCATGTAAACTGGTCTTAGTTTGTCTACCAACAATGCACCATAAATCGTAAGCGTCTTCTGATTCCTTTTTCATGGGAACAATAAAACATTTCAGTCAGGAATAATTTTAGAATGACAGTTTTTAAGATATAATGAAGGACCGTTTTGCTTCCCTTAGTATGGCCACTATATCACTATAATACCTACCTACAAGTTTAAAGTGAGAATCATTTGAAGAGGAATTACTACAGGCAATTGGCAAAATTTCTAAGTGTCCAATCTTTATATTCTATTCTCTGTTTCATATTAATATTAAATATATTGACACCATTCTTCTTTATATATTGAGTTATGTCGTGGTATTACATAAGATGGCAAAATGTACTAATATTTCTAACAGTTAATGATCAGAAGAAAGAATATATATATATATTTGAACCGAACCGAACCGAAATTATATATATATATGAAAATTATTTCACGAAAGTAACACGTGAAAAATATTTATGATGAATAAAACCACGAATGAAAGGAAACAGAGTGGTGTTCAAGCGCTTTCGTCTAATGACATCCTCAGGAACACTGAAGTAAATAAAGAGTTCAAGACTATATATAGGTTACAAAAAAAAAAAATTAAAAAAAAAAATATATATATATATATATATATACACACATATATATACCGTATTTCCCGGCATATAATGTGCACTTTTTTCCCCCAAAAATACTCCAAAAATCACCCTGCTTTAAAATTAACTCGTTAAAATTGTACATGTGAAGTGAGGTAGGAAGTATATTGTTTCCTAAATTTTTATTTTCCTAAATTTTCTCTTCAAAATAATTTTCTCTTCAAAATTAGGGTGCGCGTTATACGCCGGGAAATAGGTATATATAATAAATATAGAAATAAAAATTGTGGGAGGAGCATACAAATTTGTAAGGAAAACTACGAATTTTAGCACTTTGCCCAAATTCAACACAAGATCAAATGAATTGTTTACAACCAATTTTATAGATAATGCCTGAATGATATGTAGGTCACAAAAAAAAAATAAAATAAAAATAAATTGAAAAATAAAAATTGTAAGAGGAGCATACAAATTTATAAGGGAAAATTACCAAAGTTTTAGCACTTTGCCCTTCTTGTCTAAATCCGTTCTGAACGAATTCAAAACAACGGGATCGAGTTGAAAAAGACCTTTGCTCATGTTAAAGTTATTTGTAAGTTGGATAATAGCAGACTCAAGAATATTTCTATTAACAATGTTGCCAGAGTGAAACAAAACTGAAGCATTATTCCAATCAATACAATGGGATAACCCTGACAAATGGACAAAAAGGGCACTGGACGACTGTCCCGTTCCAACGGAATATTGATGCTGTTTTACACGCGTGTGCAAATCCTTTCCCGTCTGACCAATGTAAAAGGAATCACATTGTTTACAACCAATTTTATACATAATGCCTGAATTATTGGTAGGGCTATTTTTTACTGATATTTTTCACAATATTGTTATATGAAAATACTACATTAATATCCAAAAGTTTAAGTACATTAGCAATGCTTAAAAAGCCCGGGAAAAATGGAAGTACTAAAATATTCTTTGACAAAGTGCGAGTGTTATTATTCATACGATAGAAGATTCGTTTTGCCTTGTTAAGACAAGATTCCATAAACGCAGGTGGGTAGCACAGATCACTTCCAATACCGTTGATTTTTCCCAATTCGGCATCGATGTATTCCGGACTGGCGATCCTAAGAGCGCGGAGAAACATTGAAGAAAATATAGCCTTCTTAATGGGGTGTCATGACCAGAGTAAAAGTGTACGTAGGACAAATTGTTTGTTTTTTTCCGATAGATACTAAACTTAAAACCTGGGCTTTCCCTATGTACACGCACATCCAAAAACGGGATTGAGTTGTTCTGGTCCACTTCTAAAGTAAACTTAATGGAGGGGACTTCATCATTTAACTGAAGGAGGAAGTCATCCAGGTCACGATTCATGGGCCAGATACACAAAATATCATCGACGTACCGCAACCATGGGATGCCAACCCCCAGGATTCTCGGAATGTAAGTAATTTCGAAAACCTCCTTATAAATATTGGAGAGGCGGGGGCGACAAGGGGTTGCCCATGGCCATCCCAAAAACCTGTTGCTAATACTCGCTATTGAAAGTGAATTTACAGTCTTTGATGCAAAGCTTAATAAGTTCCAAAACGATGTGTGCAGGTAGTGGCAGGTCGTACTTATGTAATTCTCGGGAGAGAAAGTCAAGCATATCGTCAATCGACACTTTTGTAAACAATGAACAAACGTCAAAACTGATCAATCTATCGTTGGTTTTAGTCCGTACATTATTTAATTTTTCAGTAAGATCCATGGAATTTTTTACATGTGAATCAGAGTTCGGATAAAAATATCATATATAGGTTACCTAAAACGCGAGGAAAATAACTAATGTAAAAATTACATTTAAAACAAAAACATAGCCGTGATCATTTGACTCTGTTCGAGGAGACGTTCAAAAAATGAAACGCTGAACCGAAATTATACTTTTGTATAAAACGGGAAAACTCCGTTAGAATTAGATTGTTACATTATTAACAATTTTAATGGCATGTTAAAATTGCACCTTCTGAAAGGTTAATAATATAATTTTTTAAAATAGAATGAATCAATTAAAGAGAATTTTATTGGTATGTAAGTAAATCTTAAGCCTGGCAGCCTCGCGCGGCAACAGGGGATCATAGGCCGAAAAAAGAAGTTATCATATATAAAATCAAATCGTATTAAAGCAGTGAACGAGAATGAAATTTATATCAAATAACTCTTTACCTGTTGCCGAATAACGTAGCATAAAACTATGTTACTTAAAGATGGGATTAATGACTTTAGTAAAAAATAAAACGCGAAGTAAAGGGCGCCAAATAAGAAAAACGGAGAAAGGGTAGTGTGTCTCTGAAGTTGAAACGATAAAGTCGTAAAAAGACTCCATGTGAAAGTTGAAGTAAAAGTCGCAAATTAGTTCACCCTACAATTCAACATAAAGAAAATGTGTGGTTCACTAAGTTGAATAAGCTCAAATGAGTCTTCCCTATAAAAGTATAGAAAACGGACCTAACGTGTAAATCACTCTTAAAGCGAATGTGTTGGCTAAAGTAATTGAAACTCAAAATAGTCTTCTCTTAAAAATTTAACGGAAGAAAACGGAGACACTCCGTATAGTCTATTCGTGTCTGTAAATTCTCGAAAATAGTGTACCCTACATTCTCGGTTAGAAAACGGACTGAGTTCTGTGCATTCGGTAGAAATATAAAATACATATGTTGTTATAATGCAACAGTTCTCAAGAAGAGAATATTTACCACTGTCCAAAAGGAAGTCGGTAAACAATGTAACTAAGGTATGCATTAGACATTATAACTGAAATGGTCAAAGAACCAGATAGGATTCAAATAATTCTATGAAAATGTATTATGTACCTAGAGTCCGAGCTAATACGGTCAAAAGGCCAGGTAGAGAAACAATTGCTACTATAAAGGTAATTCAAACAAAATTGTAGTATGTATGCGGTCATTCATTTTTAACGGTCTTGCGTATTACAATACGGCTGTATTCAGTTAAATAACTACCAGTTGTAGATTAAACTTGTCTAACAGTTAAATTTAAATTGCTTGTGCATTTTACTAAATTTTATTATCATTAAGTTTCTTCCTTAAATAAACCAAAATTTATCACTGTCAACAATTTCATTTTTGCAGTGTAAGTTGTTTAATAAGAGTTTGACGAATAAATTAATTTTGTAAAAGGCTTTTCAATTATTCGCCTGCACGGATTGACAGAAAAATAAGACAATATAACAAGTTATATATATAACCTTGGGTTAAATTTATATAATGTGGTTTAAAGGAAAACAGGCTTAAATAAAAAATATAAATCATACACTAAATGTACATATATAAAACCAAAAACCACGTAATATATATATATATATATATATATATATATATATATATATATATATATATATATATATATATATATATGTTAAACACAGACCGTACATGGAACAAGGAACTCTTCTGGGAAATTACATCCACTATAGTTCGAATAAGTAATGATAAATGACAAATACCATAGTTTTTCTTTTTCATGATGGAAAGCCCAACGTTGGCACCGGGTTACTCGCAAAGAGGCCCCAAAATATAACTTCCCTTACCAGCTATCTGCAAAGCAGATAGGATCCAAAGCTGGATAGGATCCCAAAGCTGGATCCTATCTGCTTTGCAGATAGCTGGTGAGGGAAGCTATATTTTGAGGCCTCTTTGCGAGTAACCCGGTGCCCATGTTGGGCTTTCCATCATGAAAAAGAAAAAACTATAGTATTTGTCATTTATCATTACTTATTCGAACTATAGTAGATGTAATTTCCCAGAAGAGTTCCTTGTTCCATGCACGGTCTGTGTTTAACATATAAGTTTCTTAGGGGACCATTCTGAGTTTGTGTGTGTGTGTTTATATATATATATATATATATATATATATATATATATATATATGTGTGTGTGTGTATATATATATATATATATATATATATATATATATATATATATATATACATACAGCATATGTAGTAGCTATACCATTACCAAGTTAGGGAACCTTTAAAAGTATCAATATGAATTTATTCTTCCTCTTGGAAAATCTGTAATTCATTTATGTTCTCTTTAAGGTTGACTTACGATGTTAGTAAATAAGCTGCATAAATGTGTTTTTGCTCCTTTGCAAGAGCTCCCTAAAGAGTAGAGTAAATAACGTTTACCCTGAGTGGTTTTATTCATGTTTTAGACACAAATTTTGTGAATTTTAATGGTAACTCTCTCTCTCTCTTCATCTATATATGAAGATGAAGAGTAAGGCGACTGCATAAAACATTTATTCCACAACAGGACGTTTTGATTCTCAACTGGATTTATCTTCATCAACTCTAAAAAAATAACAGAAAAATGCATAAAAGCAGAGCAAAGTTATAAAAGCAAAACGAAGTTATAAAGCATAAATGACACAGACGGAGTGGAACTCACCGTGACTGGCACAAGAAGTAAACTTAGAATAAAAAAATTCACGACACAATAAGTTGCGGGACGGAGACTCAACTCGTCTCGCATCCCACCAACCACTTTCCCTGACCACCACCCTTTGGAAAGTAGTGTGCTTATGACATTGTTATTTATTGTAGCATGAACAATTAATTATACAAATACACAAAAGACAGTGCCACTTACATTAAAGACCAAATGAAGACTGCACAAGTTTCAGTATTTGAATTGAATGAGGGGCAAATTGTGCTTCAAAAATAGCAAACTAGTAAATAGTACACATCCGCAACATTCACAGCCCGCGAATGCGGATATTGAATTGTATGCGGATGCGGATCACTATACTGTATATCTAAAGGACAACTGAATGTGCAGTCATTGACATACAGGTAATTGTAACGTAATGTCTGTGTTCATAAAGATAAACATTTAATATGATCGTGAACAGCGTTGAACTCTATGTTGTTTACTAGTCTTATACAGTAACTAGCGGAGCGACCCGGCGTTGTCCGGGTGGAAGTTGAACGATATATATATATATATATATATATATATATGCCGGTTAGGTTAATTGAATGCCTGGTTAGGTCAACTGAATGCCCGGTTAGGTTAATTGTACACCTTTGACGATTGGTTAGGTTAAGTCGATATTTTCGTTAGTTTTAACGAAAATATCACGACTTAACCTAACCAATCGTCAAGGGCGTACAGTTGACCTAACCGAACATTCAATAATTTTACCGTAGGTTTCGATATATATATGTGTGTATATATATATATATATGTGTGACCTCCGACGCCACATAGCATATATATATATACACATATATATATATATATATATATATATATATATATACATATATTATATATATATGCTATAGCTCCGCCTATTTTATGTCACTATCTTCTATGACGTGTCTAAGATGTCACTATCTTTCAACCAATCCGGAATACAGAGGCCTTCAGCGGCCTCAGATGACCTCGGAGGCCGACGCCACATAGCCTATCTTCTTTCCCAGCCTCAGCTACCCCGGTCCCCCAAGTCTCATCCAAATCTGGTCAGTGGTTTGGCCGGCCATAAGAAACAAAGAAAGAAAGTTCGCAGGCAGTTCGACCGTCACAATTATTATTACTATAGATAAGGTTCCATTATGATTACTGCAAGTCTATATGAACAGCTACCACAATACAACTTTTTATGTACTAGTGAATTTGAACCAAAAATAGACATTATACAACCAACCTCCACACGCCGTCATTCCCCTTCCCCACCCACCAGCCTTTTTCTATTACGCTTACTCATCATTATCATATACTCATCATCCGTTTTAGATGTTTTTCGCTTCCATCCTCAACGTGTTTTATTCTTCACATCCCCAGTTTGTGAGTGGTGAGAAAGTGTTTTGGAAACAGTAGACAATGATACTCCAGCTTTAGCAGCTATTTGTCTTTGAGTGTTGCCTTCTTTATGGAGAACAATAATTTTCAACCTATTCTTGTATGAAATTTCTTCATTTGGAGCCATTATAATTTATACTATCTTATCTGTGAAAAAAATTAGAAGATGAGACATTTTTGCATTAAAGTTTAACAAATAAGCTGATATTTTTAAAGAAACTTGCGATTACATAAGAGTATAAACAACATGTGTGAGTCATTAAATCTGTAAAACATGTCATTACATCAAATTGAATAGTATATTTACCAGTAAAAAGCCTGGCCCTCAAAATTAGCAAAATCAATAAAAACTAGTGGTGTACTGATTCATCGGCATTGGCAGAATCGGCCATTTTTTGGGCATTGGCATCGGTCAAATTTAGCTGATTTTCTTACTGATTACTTGAAATTTTTAAATTTTTATTACAAAACAAAATCTATATTTACAGAAAATTGAACACCAAAAAACACTATGATAATTTATATTCATTTCAAACCGTAATTATATAAAAATATTTTACATTCACAAAAATGGCAAAGCATAATAAGTTAAGTTGTCCATAAATTTACATTTTCTCGACTAGCTAATCTCTAAACATTATAAACTATTGTAATGTAATTTTAATTGGTTGTGTAATGTCTATTTTTGGTTCAAATTCACTAGTATATAAAAGTTGTATTCTGGTAGCTGTTCATATAGACTTGTAGTAATCATAATGGAACCTTATTACTGTATAAGACTAGTAAACTACTGTACATGGAGTTCAACGCTGTATACGATCATATTAATTGTTTATCTTTATGAACACAGACATTACAACATAATTACCTGTATGTCAATGAATGCACATTCAATTGTCCTTCAGATATATGTATATATCTGTGTTATATGTTGTTGGACTCGGTTGTCTCCCCTCCACACCTTCCCCCAGTTGGGGTACCTTGACTAATACTGCGGCATTGTCACATGTACGGATTCGCCTGTGAGGTGAGGAACATTACATATGCGGGCAACTGTACATGTTGAAACCAATTAAAATACTTTTGGAGTACATGTTCTGAAAATGTATAATATTCATTACCATGTCGGAGTGATACCTGGGCCTAGGTTATACGTGCTTTATATACTATTCAGTATACCTAAGATTTGGTGGCAGATGTACACTTAATTTGTGTATGCTCTCTATTTTTGGTGTGATTCACTTCAAAATAAAAACAAATAGCATTTGAAATCCTTGTTTCCCCAAACAGAACAGATTGAACATGAATTCCGACAATCATCCTAAATAAAAAATGTCTCTTCTTCATCAGTTAAGTGTTGAATAAGTTCGTATTGCAACAATACTTATTCTTTTTCATTATTTCTAAGCCAAAAAAAAACATGTTCGACAAAGGACTTATGAAAAAAAATGGCTAAAACTAAAGAGGATACTCATTGTTCTGAAATGTGAAGGCTGTTTATAATGATGTCCTGACGAGCAAATGAGTGGGAAGAATTAAAGTCTTTGTTCAAACAAACGAACAAATAACCTTTAATGAGAAAGAATACATTACAGAAGGTATACACTGTTGAATAGTTGAAGAATATTAACGTTTCTGTTCGATTTTGTAGTTAGTGGCGAGTAATATAGTAAAAATATTCTTATTCTAACAATATGCCGTTGGGAAGCGAGCAAGAGAGGGCTTTTCAGGCAAAATCCTTGAGGGTCATTTCAGTTTTTACATTGGAAAATAAAATAAAAAGAAATGATAAAGATAAAACGAAGTGGTAAAACACCAAATTTGGTGGGTTTTTTAATAATGAAACTATCAAAATTGCACTCGATTAATGTCTATCATTACAACTAAAATATCAGAAAATCTTGAAAATAATAGAAAAATAAAAACATGGTAAACAATAGGTGATTATAATAATAATAATAATAATAATAATAATAATAGTAATAATAATAATAATAATAATAATGATGATAATAATGATAAATTCATTTCCTTTATTAAAAATGAAAAAGGAACACAATCTTGAAGTAATAAAGATAAAGCGAAAACTTTTACCTTTAAATCGAATTACATTTTTAATTTGCAAACAGATTCGAAATCGATTCCAATTTTAACTTCTTTTTCCCCTTCCCTTTTTAAGACATCGACTTAGTTTTTTTGCGTCGGCGCGCGCGCGCATCCATGAAGCGTAGATCTTTCATTTCTCTTTCCTCTCATTTCTATGCTAGAGAAGCGCGAGACTTTCCAAACGATACATTTCCCAGATAAATTTAAAGGCAAATTCGGACTGACTCCATGAGTTCCCTTTTCCCAAAATATGTCACATTTAAATTTTTATGTCTACTCTTCTTGAGATTGAGTAGATTTGGAGTCAGAACATATGTAGTAGGCAAATCGTGTTAGTTCTTTAGCAGTGATTAAAATCCAATCTGCAAATTGGGTTGTTCAGAGAAGGCTAAAATGTATTAGGAATGCCACCTGTCAAGATGAAGTCTGAAAATGTATGAAATTTCATTGGGGGAGTCAAAAGTCAAAAGGGGTTAAATAAGAGAAACTTACCCATACTGAATATGACCTTACGAATGATAACCTTATTTATTGGAATCTTATATATATATACAGGGCGTCCCAAAAAAATGTATACACACTTTAAATAATTATAAAGGCAGTGTTTATTAAAATACATTTCATTTTCAAAATGTAATAGAATCTACAGACATTATTTAATTGTTTTGTCAACGCCTGTTTTCAAACTGACGTCCGTTCTGGTCCAGGCACTGCTGATAACGCGAAGCAATGGAATCGCAAACATCACGAAACATTTCGTTTGGTATTTGTGTGCATTCTCGTTCAATGGCTGCTCTCAATTCAGCGACTGTTGCAGGTTTTATAGCGTAGACTTTGTCTTTTAAGTATCCCCATAAAAAAAGTCTAGTGGTGTGAGGTCTGGTGAACGCGGAGGGTATTCTACGAAACCCCTTCGTCCAATCCACATCCACATCGTGCCAAGTACCACTCGCAATACTCCACTCTTCGGTCCGGATCATCTTCATTAATAGCATGGACTAATCTTGGAATGTAACTTTTCCATTGACAGCGCTTCAAAATGCGTTGGACAGACGATTCTGAAATTCCTACCTCACGACTCGCTTGCCGCACAGATTTTCTTGGACTTTGGTGATACGTTTCCAGTACTCTTTCTTGCTTTGTGGGGCTTGTCGATGTCCGTGGTCTTCCGGAACGCTTCTTGTGGACATTCTGAACAGTTCCATCGGCTTCAAACTTATCTCTAATTCGAGTGATGGTAAGTCGCGTTGGTGGATCTGTTTGAAACTCCCTCCTAAACTGTCTTTGCACTTCAACTGCGTTTTCACACTTCCAGTAGCATTTTAGAATGAATTTCCTTTGTTCAAAGCTTAGTCTGACTGCCATTATTAATTCTAATGGGTTTAACTTGGAAAGAAAGAAACATCAATTGAGCTATCAGCTGTTAAAGTGTGTATACATTTTTTTGGGACGCCCTGTGTGTATATATATATATATATATATTGTACAGGGTGATTACAAAGTGTTTCTGCATCTTTAAACTTTAATAATTTTTGACGTACACATGATGGAAACAAACTGTAAAAGGCATATGAAAACATAATTATTAAACTTTTTAACACACTACATTACAAATTTCTTGGCCTCAACATAACCGCCATCTTTCTCGATACATCGTTCAATCCGATTTACCAAGTACCTGAAAACATTCTCCAATTGCTGCCAAGTGATATCATGTATTGCATTTATGATCCTGGCCATACGTTCATCCGAAGATTGTGGTTTTCATAAATAAACAACACTTTTAACTTGACCCTATCAAAAGTAGTCCAATGGGGACAGGTCGGGTGAACGAATTGGCCAAGCAATTGGTCCGCCTCTACCAATCCATATGGCTGAGAAGACTTCATTCAAGAACTGTCGCGCAATCAAAGCATAATGGCAGGGAGTACCGTTTTGTTGAAAGAAGGTGTTGTCTGAAAGAGTTAATCGTCTTAGTTCAGGGATAAAACATAATTCCGCAATATTGCAAGGTAACGTTCACCATTAGCTGTTGGTTCTTCAAAAAAGAAAGAACCAATAATGTATGACTTTCTGAGAGCGCATCAGACATTGATTTTTGTTGAGCCTCTTTCATGTTGTCAGACTTTATCAGGTTTCTTTGTTCTTCGAATGTGCCAATTGTAGTGGATCACAAATGCAGTTCATGAAGAATTTGTTTACATATTAAATACTTCACCCTTTCAAGTACCATCCTCCCTTTATGATTTGAGTCTATAAAAGGATTTAGCACAAGACACGAAGGAGTACAGGAGAAGGAGAGTAGAGCTGATAGCAGCGCACGACTCAGTGCTGAAGCCGAGGAAATAGGCTTACCTTAAAATCAGATTTAATATACCAGTTAAATAAAACTTAATGTACATAGCAAATCTACCTAGTTATTTAAACCTTTAACCTTTAAGAAAGGTGGTTTACCATTTGGGTGAACTGGCCAGGATCGGATATGATTCCTCAACTCGGAAAAAGAGGACCGGCAACTCCTGATAGCATTAATTCCTGGTGTGAAGACAGATAATTCAGAAGAACCACACCAGAAAAAGAATCAGAGAACAATATCATATATAAATAAACGAACCATCCAGAAACAAAAGAAGAAAAGACACAGAACACTATTTTATTTTCATAGTTTCATATATATATATATATGAACGGGGAAGTAAGTGATAGATTTATACTTCAGTCTTTTCTCTTCTTGAAAAATCTAGAACATAGATATACTCTTTTGCGTCTATATATTGTAACTGTTAGCGTAAATCCTATTTTTCATCCGAACCTTTCAAGGGCTGGACATCATTTCTTCTATGATTGAAGGCATTTTCTCTTTATAAAGTCATAATGCCGAGAGGGTTAATATGATAGAAAATGTGTGATCTTTGGAGCGTTTTATGCACACCAGCAATAAATCTTCTCCAGAATTTCGTGAAAATTTATAAAGACATAAAGTGATTGATCGTTTCAAGATGTCTTATATTTATTTCACCATCAATTTTTACTGGCTTACAATTTTTTAACTTGTTTTAAAAATGTTTGCCTTAAAATTGTATTCAGTATACTCGTATATGCCGGCAGTCGCCCTTGGCCCCTCCTTCCTGCATAAAAAAAATCTAGAATTTGTTACTCTATTTGTTGGTTTTAAGTACCAATTAAAAAATAATCAGTAAAGAGTGCCAGAAATTGGCATAGTGTTCAGGGCAGACTAGTGCGGAACATTGTGCCAATGTCTGGATTGTTATTACCAAAACCGTCAGGAGTCTTACACTGAAGTCGGGGGTTCGAAATTCGGTGGTGCAGAGAATAATAACTAGGGAGTTACTGCATGGGAAGCACTCATTTGCCCTGAGCGTTGTGCCAAATTCTGGCCCTCCTGACTGATTACACTGGTATGCATCAATTTTGCTGTCAAGGGTTTTGTAATTGATTCTTATAGAGTCTTTCCTGCTGATTTCGAATCTGCAATCCGTTTTTCTCAATCAGCTCAGGTTATCCGGCTATGGCCTCATAAGTAAAATAGAATTTTTCGTGATTTTGTCGAAGCGGAATTGGAACAGTAACATCTATCATCACTTGTTTCACTTGTATAATATCCTTTTTTACTTTTCAGGCATATAGATAAAATATTTCATAATGAATAGAGCGTGTAAAAATGATCCCAATAGATTCTGCTACATATGTGGGACGGTTACCATGCCAAATAACCAGTCCCAAATCACTAAATTTGTGAAGACAATGTATAGAGCATACTTTGGAATTAAGCTAGGGGACCAGGACAAAAATTTCGCCCCTCATATGTGCTGCAAGACGTGCATTGAAAATTTGAGAAGATGGAGCAAAGGCAGAGCGAAATCTTTGCCTTTTGGAATTCCCATGATTTGGAGAGAAGGAAAGGATCACGTGACAGATTGCTATTTCTGCATGACAAACCTCCAAGGTGGGCTTATAAATTTATTTTTCTTAAATATTTTGAAATCCTCGTATGAAACTTGACATAATATTCACCATAATGTAATATTCACCATATATAGCATAATATTCACCATAATGGTAATCATACATTTACATATACATATTGTTATAGAAAATACATTTACACATACATATTGTTATACAAGTTACATTTACATATACAATGATTGTATATTTTCTTTCTTTTTCATTCATATTGTCCCCGAAGGGACAATATGAATGAAAAAGAAAGAAAATATACAGACTCCATCGATCTATTTCATATCTTACAGACCGCAGCCTTCCCTCACGAGCCGCCACTGTCTGAATGCTTCTTCTATTTCATATGCAAGTTTTATATCCATGTTTCTGCGTTTCTATTTTCAGGAGTTAACAAGAAGAATAAACACATTGTTGTATACCCTGACATTCCTTCTGCTATGAGACCTGTACCCCATGGTCCTTGAATTCCAATACCCGACCCACCTCAAACCCTGGACTTCGATGATTCTGATGATGAATCAATGACCAATGCCAATGACTAGTCCCAGTCGTATATACCTCAAAATACCGCTTCAAATGAACCGAGGCCTCTCAACCAGGCCAAACTTAATGATCTTACCAGGGATTTAGGACTTTCCAAATTAGCTGCCGAGATCTTGGGCTCACGACTTCGAGAGGACAACTTGCTGGCTCCGGGAACAACATTCTCCTGGTATAGGAAACGAGAGGAAGAATTCCGCAAGTTTTTTGCAGTGCACGAAAATACCTCTTCCTTAGTGTACTGCTGCAATGTTGAGGGGCTAATCGAATCCTCGGGCCTGCCATATAACGCATCAGAATGGAGGCTATTTATAGACTCGTCTAAACGAAGTTTGAAAGCAGTACTTCTCAACATTGGGAATAGGGTTGCATCAGTCCCTGTAGCACATTCCGTACAACTTACTGAGAGCTACGATAACATGAAAATTTTACTGGATGCTCTCGTATACGACCAACATAACTGGAGGATCTGTGGAGATTTGAAGGTAATACTAATATCATAAGTAAACTATTGCTATTGACTATGTTGTTTTTCCAAAGGTTATTTGAGAGCGTATAAGAACACTTAACTTCCCCACAGAAGTGATACAGTCCAATGCATAGATTTTTTTTATCTGATAGAACAAATTCTCTAAATTCTTTAAATATTTTCATTTTTTTTCAGATTGTGGCATTTGTATTGGGAATGCAAGGGGGATACACAAAATACCCATGTTTCCTCTGCAAATGGGATAGCCGAGCGGATGAGAAGCACTATGCACAGCGTGAATGGGCATCCAGAGAGAATTTTGAACCTGGGTAGCATAATGTCGTTTCAGTGCCCCTTGTACCACCAACAAAAATTTTGCTCCCACCACTTCATATTAAGCTGGGCTTGATGAAAAATTTCATCAAATCAATGAATAAGGAGGGTTCAGCATTCCGATATCTCGAGAGTAAATTTCCTCATATATCTGATGCTAAACTAAATGCTGGGGTTTTTGATGGTCCTCAAATTCGAACTTTGATCAAGGATACTCAGTTCGAAAACGCAATGACTCCAACTGAGAAGAATGCCTGGCAGGCATTCAAATCAGTTGTCACTGATTTTCTTGGCAAGCGTAGAAGTCCAGAATACGAGTCCGTTGTCGAAAACTTGATGGAAGCTTTCAAAGCTCATGGGTCGCACATGTCCATAAAAATGCACTTTTTGTGGTCCCACTTGGACTATTTTCCTGAAAATTGCGGGGATTATAGTGAGGAACAGGGTGAACGATTTCACCAAGATATCAAAATAATGGAAGAGAGGTACCAGGGAAACTGGGATATCAATATGCTGGCGGACTATTGCTGGTGTTTGAAGCGAGACGTGCCCGAAGAAAAAACACAGACGGAAAGCCAAAAAACTTCATTCCTTCCTCAATAAACTTTTTTCCATATTCATTGTATGAATAAAAGTATTTATTCACACAATGTTTTCATTTTTCACGAGTGTTCTTATAATATTACTCGTATCTACAGTGTTTAAGCTAAAAAAATCAATAAATTTGGGGATAAAATTGGACTTATAATAAATGGCCAATAGAGAAAAAACCTGACCTGATTGAGGAAAACCAATGTCATTTTCGAATTCAGCATGGTCGAATTATATAATATGAGTTGAAAAAACCCTCACAGCAGACAAAAAAATTTCATATGCATACCAGTGTTATTTTTATGGGCAGTTTAACCAATGACCTAAGTGTCTTCACTTCGCTTACAGGGAAACAGTGTTACTCACTGAACTACGTTTGTAACAATTATGAAGTTTACTTGAAAGTTTCATACTGTATGTATATATATATTACTACAATTTTTTTCTTATATTTAAGGAATTTTAAAGCCTAAAATAACTTTCTTAAAATTCAAAGCAGCAAGCTTTTGTGACAAAAAAAAAAATTCTACTAACACATTCCGGCCTCGAACAAACATTTTATATATACAGGGCGTCCCAAAAAAATGTATACACACTTTAAATACTTATAAAGGCAGTGTTTATTAAAATACATTTCATTTTCAAAATGTAATAGAATCTACAGACATTATTTAATTGTTTTGTCAACGCCTGTTTTCAAACTGACGTCCGTTCTGGTCCAGGCACTGCTGATAACGCGAAGCAATGGAATCGCAAACATCACGAAACATTTCGTTTGGTATTTGTGTGCATTCTCGTTCAATGGCTGCTCTCAATTCAGCGACTGTTGCAGGTTTTATAGCGTAGACTTTGTCTTTTAAGTATCCCCATAAAAAAAGTCTAGTGGTGTGAGGTCTGGTGAACGCGGAGGGTATTCTACGAAACCCCTTCGTCCAATCCACATCCACATCGTGCCAAGTACCACTCGCAATACTCCACTCTTCGGTCCGGATCATCTTCATTAATAGCATGGACTAATCTTGGAATGTAACTTTTCCATTGACAGCGCTTCAAAATGCGTTGGACAGACGATTCTGAAATTCCTACCTCACGACTCGCTTGCCGCACAGATTTTCTTGGACTTTGGTGATACGTTTCCAGTACTCTTTCTTGCTTTGTGGGGCTTGTCGATGTCCGTGGTCTTCCGGAACGCTTCTTGTGGACATTCTGAACAGTTCCATCGGCTTCAAACTTATCTCTAATTCGAGTGATGGTAAGTCGCGTTGGTGGATCTGTTTGAAACTCCCTCCTAAACTGTCTTTGCACTTCAACTGCGTTTTCACACTTCCAGTAGCATTTTAGAATGAATTTCCTTTGTTCAAAGCTTAGTCTGACTGCCATTATTAATTCTAATGGGTTTGACTTGGAAAGAAAGAAACATCAATTGAGCTATCAGCTGTTAAAGTGTGTATACATTTTTTTGGGACGCCCTGTATATATATATATATATATATATATATATATATATATATATGCACTAAAATCACAAAATAACACGTGATCTTATTAATAAGCAAACAACCACAGGGAAAAGGAAACACAAAGTCCGAGCGCTTTCGTGATATATTCACATTATCAAGGAGGAACAGAAAATAGACAGAGATTACAAAGTAAATAAGTTAAATAGACAAGCAAAAAATTCACAATCGGCACCTCAAATTAAAGGCCTAAAGCCCTCTAAAGATTTTTTCAATTGATAACATAATCTGTAGGCTGCTAAATTACTAAATATGTATATAGATGAAATTATACCAAAAAAAAAAAAAAAACAATACAGAGAACAAAAATTATTATAATGGTTATTAACACTAATATTTAATTAAAGCAGGCAATTAATTGGCAAGAATTTAATGAAAAACAAATACAGGGTGGGCCGTAAGTTTCCATACATAGGAAAAATAAACATTTTGTTATGGACAACCATTTTTATTTATATAATATGCTCTACATGGTTGCCATTGTTTTGAAAACACATTTCAATACGTGTTCCCCACTGTTGATGAACACGCATTAGCACAGTTGACGTTATGCTTGTAATGGCGTTGGTGATACGTTCCTTTAGATGATTTATGTCTCGTATCTTTTCGTGATACACCATGGCCTTCAAGTGCCCCCAAAGATAGAAATCAAGGGGGGTGAGATCTGGGGATCTGGGAGGCCACTCCACAGGACCACGCCGACCAATCCAAGCATCCGGAAACTGCTGATCCAAATACCGACGCACGTGAAGACCATAATGAGGTGGAGCTCCATCTTGCTGGAAGTAAACTGGGAAGTTACCTTCCTCGTTTAGCAGGGATGGGAAAATCTCTTCTTGCAACATGTTAAGATACCTTTCGGCATTAAGATTTCCACTGACAAAAATTGGTCCAATAATTCTGTCACCCCATATCCCGGCCCACACCATCACTTTACCGGCACCTTGCATCTTCGTCGGACTCAGCCAGTTAGGGTTAGCATTGCTCCAATAACGTATGTTTTGCCGATTAACCTCTCCATTGACGTAAAAATTTGCTTCATCAGTAAACAAGATCTTACGTCAAACGCATATTCTTAGGGTATCTGAAACATAAAAACAAACGTTTAATTTTTCCTATGTATGGAAACTTACGGCCCACCCTGTAGATAACGTAGATAACAAATAGATAACATAATCTGTAGGCTGCTAACTTACTAAATATAAAAAGACTATATAGATGAAATTAGACAAAACACCAGTACAGAAAACAAAAATTATTATAATGGTTATTAACACTAATATTTAATTAAAGCAGGAAATTAAATGGCTAGAAATTAATGAAAACAAAGGGAATGGTGCCATCGTCTTACAGAATATTACAAAATTTTTCTACAAACAGTCTGGAAAAGTTGTTTTCCCAAAAGCAACCCAGTTGAAAAGTCCAATATATATATATATATATTGCGAATGATAGACTCCACAACTTTAATTTATTTTCTAATGCAAACTTTATTGACCAGTTTTCAGTATCATTAAATCCGAGAACGGAGAAAACTATATTTAAATGTTTAGGCATTTGAATTTGCCATATCTAGTAGTGGTCTGCAACGTTGAAATGAATTAATTTTCCCGGTTATCACAACTCACGGGGGTGAAACGAGTGATTTGGAAGGACACCCGATAGAATTTCAAATTACTGCACATATTAATTACGATATTACGTTAAATCATATAATTTTATTATATTTCTACGTCGTATCTTTATATTCTGTGGGTAACTAATTTATTTTTATTTTTTTCTTATACACGTTTTTTAAAAGGTTTTAACAAACTGTTTTACGGAGTTACTATTTTAAATTACTATTTTAAAAGTCATATAAATGCGTCAATAGCTGTATTGTAATTCCGTGTGACGGTCAGAAATTTGAGCCTTCGTCAATTCTCAGTGGTTTATATGTCACTGAAAACTGAATTTAAGAATATTTTTATTTTATTTTTTAAATTTACAAATTTTCTTTTTGAATACAGAAACTTGGAAAATGAATTTTGGCAAAACATTTTTTAACCCAAAGTTCATACCTTCAAAATATTATTTCTCAATCATACAAAACAACTTTCTTTTACAGAAAAAAGTTTTTTACTTTGAAGAAACCTAAATTTTATATATATATTTTATCCCATATATATATTTTTTTTAGTGTGTGTGTGTGATGTATGTGCGTAGGCAACTGGGCATAAGTGATGTCGAGCGTATAATAATTCACAGAATTAGTGGGGTATTCCTTTTGTGAGGTAACACTTCTAATACCTCGGAACATTAAAAATTCGTATATAAAATCTAGAAGTATTTTTATTATTTGAAAATAGATATGTTGGTCCTCATTAGGTTAGGTTACGCAGGTTTAGATTAGTTAAGGTTTGGTTAGTTTATGTCAAGCTACACTGTTGAGTACCTCACTATTTAATAATTTAGCAGAAACCACTCTTCCAGCCCTCAATTAGGTTTGGTTAAGTAATTTTTTAGACATATGCGCACATGTGTGTGTGTGTGTGTGTGTGTGTGTGTGTGTGTGACATCATACTAGTATATGAAAGTATTTTATCCTCTCCCCCTCCCTTACACTTCTTCTCATCCTCGCCCTTATTTATTTTTTAATTTTTTTTTTTATTATTATTTAATTATTTATTGGGTTAGTATCATACCTTTTCACTTATTTAATTCGCTTTCTACTCTCATCCTGACCCCATCACCTGCCATGGATGGCTGGTCAGGGACTTAGCTAAAAAAATTATAAAGTCGGTTTTTTAATGTTATTAATTAAATGTATTGTAGATTATGTAGTCTCTCTCTCTCTCTCTCTCTCTCTCTCTCTCTCTCTCTCTCTCTCTCTCTCTATATATATATATATATATATATATATATATATATATATATACAGAAAAGCAATAGTGGCAGAAAACGTGTCACAAGTGTGCGGGATGACAGCATTTTGATGAGAGAGTCAAAGAAAAACCGGAGAATTACAAGCCACAAATTGAAAATGGTCATGGCGAATCGTGGAGTGAGTGTGAGCGCTCAAACTGTTCGTCGTAGATTATATGAAGGAGGAATGCCAGCACGACGTCCAAGGGAAAAACAAAAGTTGACACCAGCAATGTCGAAAAAACGTTTGCAATATGGGCTAAAACATACAAAGAATGGATTGAACAACATTGGTAAAAGGTTAGTTGATATTTTGTTATTTGCAACCATTCATCCAGTAATAGATTGCAAATGTGTATAAAGAGTGTTTTTTTTGTGTTTTGTTCTAGGTCATTTTCAGCGATGAATCTATCATTCAATGCACTGACGAGGAGTCTCAGTATGTTCGCAGACGACCCGGAGAAGCTTTCAAGAAGGAGTGTGTGCATCAAAAGGTCAAACACTCAACGCAGCTCATGGTATGGAGCGTTATGTCCATTTATGGCACTGGTCGACTGCATATTGTAGATGGCATCATGAGACAAGGGCAATACAAAGCCATACTAGAATCTCGTCTTCTATCTCAGTTGCGTGAATGGGCAATTAAGCAAGGTAGTGAGGGCATCGGAAACCTTATTTTTATGCATGATGGAGCTCCATGCCACAAAGGTAAGCAAGTGACGCAGTTTTTGCAAGCCAATGGCATTCAAACACTTCCATGGCCAGGAAACAGTCCAGATATGAATCCAATTGAAAATCTTTGGGCAATTCTAAAGCAAAAGATGAAGAAGGAGACTATAACAAATAAACAACAACTAGTAGAAACATTAATTCGTGTGTGGAACCACAGTGACAACATATCTAAATCATGCAGATCTCTTATTCATTCCATGCCAAATCGAGTAAAGTCATTAATATCAGCCAAAGGATGGTTCACAAAGTACTAGTAATATTATAATCTATTAAAATTTATTTTTAAATGTCTTGTGTATAAATGTATAAGTAAAAAAAATAAAATACTAGAGTCAAATATATTGTATATCTGAACCAAATTAAAAAAATAGAGTAAAAACAAAAGTTTGCTAATTTTTTGGCCACCACTGTATATATATATATATATGTGTGTGTGTGTGTGTGTGTGTGTGTGTGTGTGTGTGTGTGTGTGTGTACGGTTTGTATTAATTAGGGTATGAGAGTGATATTAGTGTAAAGTTAATGTAAAATTAAAAAACAATTATGTTTTAACAATCCAGAACTAAGTTTTTTAGATTAAAAAAAAACTTTTGATATTTTGATATTTTTGCATTATATAAAAATTTTAAATCTTTTATAGGTTAACCTTTTCGCTCCGGGTGTGGCATATAAACTACACGTCCAATTTGTGCACAGATACGGGTGTAGTAAATAAACCAACTAATCTTTTCTGAACTCTGGGTGTAGTTTTAAACCCTCTGGGGTTGAAAATGGGGGGATATATATATATATTATAATTCGAATTCATATAATTTGCTTCAAAGCTATGCCCTTAGTGAAAGGGTTAAAAGGTTATCATTGTTGGAAAGTGAAAGATCCTGTGACATCTGCTGTTCCATGTGAATAAATCGGCCTTTTTCAATAAAATAGGAATTATCTAAAAAATTTCAATCCTTTGTAAGTTAAACGTTTGTCATATGTTGTAAAATTGCGTGATTTTTTTAGTTACACCCAAATTATAGAAATTTCTAAAGATTTTATACAGATATTAAAGAGAATAACTCTCCTCTATACGGAAAGATTAAAACATATATTTAGAATACGCAGGTTTATGTAATAAATGTTAATTATGTAGTTTTGCAGCTATCTATTTTTTGGTATCGCTCATGACCCCTAATTGGTCGAAAGTGGGTGTGACGTGGGAGACTGCTAATCATTCTTGCACTACCATCTAACCCATCATACGCCTAACTGGGCATAAGGTTTACCCTGATTGATAAATGTATGAAATAGTTGTGGTTCTCAACTTTGTCAAATAGTTAGTAACTGCAAAATTACATATATTACCTTAATAAATATGGTAATTAATTAAAAAATATCTATAACAATAATACACAGTTTCTGTCCTTCTGTCTGGGCTTGGTTGTACGGCGTTTTTCTCAGAAACCGCTCAACGTAAGGCACTCATCCTTATACTGTTGGAAAGGTCTGTTCTGGGACGATCCTAAGGATATTTATTTTCTCGTTGTACATGCGTGCGCAGACGCACGCACGCGCGCAACCCTTAAAGGAAGACAGATAGAGAAAAAGTTCATAAAAGAAAAAATGTTCCTTTTTGGTCTCTTTAAGCGGAAGATGGTATGAGGGTGATGTGAGGCATCTGAGAAACTCCAACCCGTCACTTTTTGGCGGGGAGGGTGTGTGGGTTGTGTGGGAGTGGTGGAGGACATGTGGGAAACTCCAACCCGTCATTTTTTGGCGGCTCCCGCCAGCTGAAATTTGAAGGTGCATGAAATCCAGTATTTAAAGCAGTAATGTTGCAATAAAGATATTAATTTAACCGCAAATGTTTTGCGGGTCTCTGCAAGTAGAGAATTGTTGTGCGACTTAGTTCTGTAGTTTTAACCAAAAGATTCGTCTTAAAACGTTTAGGAACATTTCTCTCTAAAGTAAAATGGTGGATTACTTTCTTTTAAATTTGAACAAAAATTTGCTTGTGGAAACATTTTTCCAAATACAAACAGTATATATATTTTACTTTACGCAGCACATATGAAGATAAGTAAATAAATAGTTAAGAAATGATTAATTTAAAGCTAAATTTTTAAATCTGAATCTAATATAAGAGAAAAGCTCTCAAAAGTTTAACACATTGAAATGAAATAAGTTTTTGACAGTTTACATGAAATAGAAGTTAGAAATATTTATTCTTATTTTCTCTTGTAATATAACCTCGTATTGAGAGAGAGAGAGAGAGAGAAGGAGAGAGAGAGAGAGAGAGAGAGAGAGAGAGAGAGAGAGAGAGCAGAAAAGCAGATCTACAGTCCTATATTAATACTCATTGGCTTATCGGCAGGAAATCTTTTTTGCCATTGCTTTATGGAAAGATTTTCAGGAGAAATACTGATAAACAAACATGGATTTTCCCCCACTCATAATTACGTAATGAAAATAGAATTATCAACTCTTAATTTTTCTTCTGACAGAGATTCTTATTTGATTTTGACAATTTTGAGTAAATTGAAGTCACAAATTATTTGTCACTGGTGGTTTAATGCAAATTTACCTTAATAATGTCTTTGAGGTACCAAACTTTGTCTGGTAGTAAGCTGTAATATAATTAAACGTCGAGCATTTACGGTAGTAAGATGTAATATAATTAAACGTCGAGCATTTACATTTTGATTCATGTCAATCCTTATTTGAGGATTAACACTGTAATTAAATGGGTCCTTTTGTGAGGTCCTATGACACAAATTAGTATAAAGATGTTTAATTCAAGTATCTTTGTTTTGCGATAAATAATTAGGTGATGGAACTTTAACATTATTATAGTTTATTCATCAATGCAATTATATTTTAAGCTGAAATTTGAAGGTGCATGAAATCCAGTATTTAAAGCAGTAATGTTGCAATAAAGATATTAATTTGACCACAAATGTTTTGCGAGTCTCTGCAAGTAGAGAATTATTGTGCGACTTAGTTCTGTAGTTTTAACCAAAAGATTCGTCTTAAAACGTTTAGGAACGTTTCTTTCTAAAGTAAAATGGTGGATTACTTTGTTTTAAATTTGAACACAAATTTGCTTGTGGAAACATTTTTCCATATACAAACAGTATATATATTTTACTTTAAAATATAAAAGTATGAAGAGTTAAACATCTTTTCACATCTTTTCAGATCTTTGCTATTTTTTAAGAGATAATAATTTAAATATTACTCGCAAATCATCCATGTACGTCAAACTTTAATAACCTTACTGTATGTCATCCGCATATTACTGTTAAATCGAATTTTACTGATGAATGGAAACAGTAAATCAGTGAATTAATGATTGTAACATTTTGCTCCTGAAATAGTGATACAATTACATTGATTTGAAAGCAACAAATATCTCAGTTCCAGATTTGACTTAGTATTATTATTATGGTAATCCGTGGCATTGCGCTAAACAGTTTTTCATGCTTCACATACTTTTGTTAGTTGGTTGTAAGATCATTTTTCACGCAGTGATGTCATTCTAATTCGCAGTCCGCGAGTGGGAATGGTCGAAATGGAAATTTCAAATATGGGAGAAGAATTTCCTGATTTGGGAAAGAGTAAGAGAGAAACTGTGACGTAATTACGGGCTAAAGCGGTGTTTTCTATGAAAATCTTACTTAAAGTGAATAATCCTATAGGTTTACTCTCATTCACCGCCATTCCCATTTGATTCAACGCGCAAGAATAGGAAAGTGGGAATGTGAGAATCTCGCTTCCTTTGAGATTTTCATTCGTGAATTTCTCATTCGTGGACGAAGACTTAAACGAGAATGACTTTGAGCGGGAAGAGATAGAGTGTACTTGAATGCAAAACAAATGACAGACGCAATACGAGAAAATACTTTACCGAATCTTTTTCAATTTCATTACATTACAGTTACATATTTCTCAACCTTCAAACCTTCGTAACAACCTAATCTAACCTCACTTAACTCAACGTAACTTAATATGATTTATATACAGTATATCTTATACGAGTATAACTTAACCTAGCATAAGTTAAAATAGTTAACCTTCCACCTAACACCTGTTCTTTTCAGTTTTGACTGTATTCAAAAACTCAAAGTTAGATCTATTGTAAATATTTGAAGAAAACCTCAATCCCATTTATAAAACCTATCCTCCTCTTTCTATCTTACTAACATGGTAATGAAAATCTCAAACCCATTTTTAAAACCTATCCTCTTTCTTTCTTACTAACATAGTAATGGAAACAAAAGTTACTTTCATAATACACGAAATAAACTTAACAAAATATTTCTAAAATATTATACAAAAAAGATGTTATATGATTTCTGAATAAACAGTTACTGACAACGCCGACCGCCTCACCCTCAATTGAAAAATAAACGTAAGAGTACATTTATCAACTTGTATAACGCCCATTTACATTCTCCCAAATGAATAACAAACCTTCTGGATTTGCCTCTTGACATATATATATATATATATATATATCACAAGCGGTGATTACCAAATCCAAATGTGCAATAGAGGAAGAGAAAAGGCAAATTCAATTAATGTTCAAAATATACGTTCAACCCTGAGCAAATTAAGAAACATAAGATTGGAGAAACTTGGTATAACTTTAGTAAAAACGCATTCCAGATGTAACTTTTGGTCTAAAGGACTAAAATAAATGCAAAATTACAACACAATTTTTGCAATGATTTTTATTTAGTTCGTTTCGTGTTTTGAAAATAAATATGAAAAAAAGTATAACCAGGTTCTATTTTTAACTTTTATGACAAAATTTACAATTTTAAGGAAAGAAATATTAAAATTGTATGTATAGTGGATGTTCATTCGTGGCCACGTGACAACATCGCTTCTCGTTAGGTTAGTGAGGTTAAAAGACGTTGGGTCTCTTTAGTAGTTGAATGGGTGACTGTCCTCTGCGTTCAAATGATGTACAGACTCGTAGATTGTTTGGCTACTACGTAAAGCCTTATATAGGTAACCTCCGCCATTTGAACTTTGCCATTAAGAAGGAAGCTAAACAACGCCGAACATTATTATTATTATTGTTATTATTATTATTATTATTATTATTATTAGTAGTAGTAGTAGTATAGTAGTAGTAGTAGTAGTAGTATTGCGTAACACCCCAAAACAGTAGCTCTTGTGACCGTGTTAGCATTCCTTCAGTTTGGAAGATGAAAATAATCATGTAAGACCTCTATGGTTTGACAGTGTGAATAGAGTGTAACATATTTGTGGATAGTAGTCTATTATGACTTGATCCTCTGGATCCAGAGATTCTATCTTTAGTTTTAAATTGATAATTAATTAGTTTTAAATTGATAATTATTTATTTCTGTAAAATTTGGTTGTTGCCAATGTACAGGCAGTTTTTACATAGTGGAGTATTACCACCTCAGAATAGACTGAGTTCAGATTACTTGACATATCAGACGACAGAAACACGAGAGAAATTACTTTTATTTTGATGCAGAAACACGTAATAATTAATTAATTAATTAATTATGGAGTATTATTTTCCCATTTTTATTAAATTAAGATACTTAATTTAATAATTACAATTAATTTAATATTAATTTTAATATTTAAAAACTTAATTAAAATGTGCACATTTATAGTAATTAAGTAAAGTAAGAGATATAACTAATAAGCATTATTGTGTGTGGGTAATATATATATATATATATATATATATATATATATATATATGGAATATCGTGCACGAACACGCAAGATTTTCAGGATGAAAAAATTGTTGGAATCCCCATCGTTGCATCAGATATGCAGTTTGAATGAAATACCGATCATTACCACGAGTGCGAGAGGGTTAACACATAAAATACCCCTGGACGCGAAGTTATTTTGAAGTAACACCATTTATTTATTTCATTTAAAAAAAAATGAACATGGTAATTTTGAACACAATTCATTCATCGTCTAAAATATAAAACAAATACTCGTATTTTATTTAAATTAAAAATGGAGATTTTTTGTGTGTGTGTGAAACTCGACTTAATTAATATAATTCTGAATTTATTCGTCATTCTTTGTAATTTTATTACTTATTCATTAGTATTATTTTATTCTTTATCATTTATTTAGAATTTATTATTCTTTTTTATTTACTTCAATCTAATTGACCTAAAAAAAAGAAGAGGTATCTGGCAATAATTTCAATTACCCTCGTTCAGGATAAATTTTTTGACCAACCTGTCTACCATCCTTGAAGTTTGTCAGTAAACTTCTTTTATATTTTTACTTTTTCCTCCGCTGATGTTATATATATATATATACAGGGTGGGCCGTAAGTTTCCATACATAGGAAAAATTAAACGTTTGTTTTTATGTTTCAGATACCCTAAGAATATACGTTTGACGTAAGATCTTGTTTACTGATGAAGCAAATTTTTACGTCAATGGAGAGGTTAATCGGCAAAACATACGTTATTGGAGTAATGCTAACCCTAACTGGCTGAGTCCGACGAAGATGCAAGGTGCCGGTAAAGTGATGGTGTGGGCCGGGATATGGGGTGACAGAATTATTGGACCAATTTTTGTCAGTGGAAATCTTAATGCCGAAAGGTATCTTAACATGTTGCAAGAAGAGATTTTCCCATCCCTGCTAAACGAGGAAGGTAACTTCCCAGTTTACTTCCAGCAAGATGGAGCTCCACCTCATTATGGTCTTCACGTGCGTCGGTATTTGGATCAGCAGCAGCAGCAGTTTCCGGATGCTTGGATTGGTCGGCGTGGTCCTGTGGAGTGGCCTCCCAGATCCCCAGATCTCACCCCCCTTGATTTCTATCTTTGGGGGCACTTGAAGGCCATGGTGTATCAGGAAAAGATACGAGACATAAATCATCTAAAGGAACGTATCACCAACGCCATTACAAGCATAACGTCAACTGTGCTAATGCGTGTTCATCAACAGTGGGGAACACGTATTGAAATGTGTTTTCAAAACAATGGCAACCATGTAGAGCATATTATATAAATAAAAATGGTTGTCCATAAAAAAATGTTTATTTTTCCTATGTATGGAAACTTACGGCCCACCCTGTACATGTATATATATATATATATATATATATATATATATATATATATAATATATATATATATATATATATATATATATATGTGTGTGTGTGTGTGTGTGTGTGTGTGTGTGTGTGTGTGTGTGTGAGAGAGACTGAAAATATTGTGAGGTTGCTGGATCCTAATATAAATCAGTGTTTTCGGTTAGTCTAACTAAATAGTATAAATGCATTTGAGAGAAAAATAGTGATGGAAAAAGGGTCAGATGGTTGAAATTTTCTGTATCTGTTTGCACTATTATAGTTTAAATTCAATTTTCAGGTTTTTCTCGTACAATTTAATTCTGAGAGTTTGAAACAATGTTATGTTAGTACTACAAGTTTGAATCAATCGGTGAAGCAATAAAACACACACACACACACACACACACACACACACACACATATATATATATATATATATATATATATATATATATATATATATATATATATATATATATATATAGGTGGAGCAACACGCTTGACTCTCCAGAACTAACAGGTTTGGCGGAAGCAAAACCAAGTTTGCCAAGTTAGTTATATATACACACCTTTGTTAACCTTGGTTTTGCTTCCGCCTGAATTGTTCATTCTAATGAAGGTCAAGCTTGTCACTCCACCTTAGGCCAACAGTTTAAAGTGGAATTCGAACCACGCCTCACCAGCAGCCCAACGTCTTAACCACTAGGCTACCCAGGGTACCCATTTATCTACCAACCAATTTTTTTTATTGTGTGGAAGGATGAACAGCTAGGTTCTGCTGCGCATTGCCTGCCGTCACCGGGTCTGGATTCCGGGGCCGATGGATTCGTAGTCAGCGACGCTAACCACTGCATCACCGAGGCGAATATATATATATATATATACATACACCGTAAGTACATCATGTTACACGAACAATAATACAGTGAGTAGCCAAGCAATATATTACTTTTTTTGCCATTATCAATGACGTGTGTATATATATATATAGTATATGAAACACACACTGGCGCGATTTCCATATAATTGATTATTCATGCACACAGTTCTGCGACAAATAAACACCTCTGTATTAAGTCTGTTGAGATGATATTTGCATATGCGTTGCCGTTGAAGGAATTAGACAGTGTACCTTACAGTTATTGCATTATTTGGTTTGCACTTATTTAAGAGTGTTAGAGAGGATTTCGGTTCCGAGTTCAAGCATCGTGCCCACCCCATCCCATGCAATATGGGAAATGGTTTCTTAGATAATGGGTGTGTATTTTGAAAGGATATCACTGATTTTATAAACCTGCATGCTACACATTCTAACAGTGTGTTCTTGATTACCTTACACCTACCCAACAATTTTTAGGATACACACCGAGCTTGTGGCGAAACGAATGCGCGTGTAGCTAGAAGTGTCGCAATGGATTCATAGTTTCTGCAGAGAAAATCACTACATATCCTGAAGAGAAACCATAATGAAAGGTGACGCTAGGTTAGGTTTTCTAGATTGGTTAAATGTCGCCGTCTACAACTGAAAATGTGAGAATGTTGTGATTCTATACAGTAGCCACAGCTGTGTGTGTGTGTTTGTGTGTGTGTGTGTGTGTGTGTGAGAGAGAGAGAGAGATGTGCCAGGTGACTTCATTACACACCAGTAAAATTAGGTGGTCATTGTTCGTAAAAAAAAAATTGTAAAAAGTTCATATATAAAATATATACTACATTTCAATGTTTTGAATTGTAACAAAGAAATAAAATTTGTCTAACATAAATTTAAAATTTTATGCATTTCCAACATGTTTTATTAGAAATAAACAATAGCAGTAATGCTAAAGACGGTGGACTAAATGCCTAACACCTTCATAGGGCTGAAAACGATGAATTCTTTAGCATAAAGCAAATCCTCAAGTCTAAAAAAAGCTGGTTTCATAGTTGACTTTTCATTTAGCCAACTGCCACGTAGCTATTTATAAACAGTGCTCTAAATATAATAATAATAATAATAATAATAATAATAATAATAATAATAATAATAAAAAAATAATAATAATAATAATGACATAGAAACCTATGATCAGCGTCAAATTCTATACAGTAGATTTTTAGAGACGTCAAAATTCTCAATATTTTTCTGGATACTTCAGAAATTATATTGAAAAGCTAAATTCTTGAATAAATACTAAAATTGCTTTCTTTGTTATTCCTGACGTTTCGATCGTAGACTTTAGGTATTTTCAAGGACCTAAAAATACACATTTGTTAAGTTAATATTTACAGATGAAATCTCAAATAAACAACTTTGAATTTTTATTTAAGAATAATTTTTTACTATATTTATTAATTTAATTTCATAAAAAATATGTTTATTTTGTCACATGACCTCCTCACATCACCTAAATCCCGTCATATTTATATTTGCACTTCTCTCATCTCTTCCACCCATCAAATTCTCGAAATATTACTTTCATCTATTCCCTAAATTCATATTATCCTCTGTGAGCATTCTCCCGTTTTCATCCCTTAAACTCAAACGTTCTTTCTTAGTTTCATTTCTGCACTTCCGCACCTCCTTCCAAAACAACTTTTTATTCTCTATATAATTCTTATTCATCCTTCTTCCGAACTCATTACTCTGTTTCTTCTGTCTCGCTAGTTTCTTCACACTTCTCTTGCTCACTTCATACTCTCTCTTTCTTTCTCGATTTTCTTCTCTATCACACAAAATCCATTTCCTCCTTTTATCTTCAACCGCTGATAAAACCTCGGCATCCCACCACGCTGCTGCCCTCTTCTTCGCACCTGTCTCAGCAACCTCTCCCCTCACACTCTTTGTATTTCTAATCAGACATTCCTGGTATACATTCCACATTCCACTCATATCCATTTGATTTGCATCTTTTACACTCAATTTATCATACACTCTCTTATTACACTCATCCGCAACCTCTCTCATCATTAACTTTTCTATTTTAATTCTTTCATGACGCACCTTTCTTCGATTCAATCTCTTCCACTCTCCACACAACCTCGCTTTACACAGAACTATCATGTGGTCAGAAAGAACCCACTCATACCTCATACACGTGTGTCACATACCTCTTTCAGTATACTTCTTTTCACGAGCACATAATCTATCATATTTTTTTCACCATGTATATCATTTGTCCTAAACCAGGTACATTTATGTACTTCCATATGTTCAAAAAATGTATTCGTTACACACACAGCTTTTACTCACTACATAACTCCTTCAGTCTATACCCATTATCATTCACTCCTGGTACACCATGCTTCCCCAGCACCTCATCCTCCAGACCCATAACAATTTTTCCACTCGTCTTTTAACAAACATTTTGTAACATTCATATACGTACCTTTCCGATCACACTCTCAAACTCTCGCCAGACGTTTTCTTTCTCATCCTCACACTTATTATCACACAGCGCACATCCAACCACCACCGTCACTTTCATTCTCACAAACTTAAATTTCACATACACAATCCGGGAACTGACACGAGAAGTCTCTCATCGCTTCATACCATACATCCTTCATCAACAGGCTCACACTTTCTCTTCCTCTCACCCTCTCGCTCACACTCGCCGTCACACACCTAACACCCGCTATTCACCTTAGTCCGAGGCTGTTGTTACCCTTCGTGTAGAGAAAGAAGGAAGGATGGGTCCTCAGCCCAATCCTTCCCACTTCCCCTGTATCGCAAGAGACGCGGATCTAGCTGCACCTTTTGGCAGGCGGTGTGGTCGCCACATGCTTACGTCTATATTTTTTTAATGTAGGAAGGTGGGGACAAAGGCGAGCGGCCCTCAAGAATAGCCCCCCCTCCTATGTAAGAAGGAGAGAGCCGAAATCAAGTTCTCCATGGCTCATAAAGCCAGTCTTTTTATATAAATTTTGAGAAGATTGTGTAGTATGTAAAATGTACTGTATGTATGTGTAATAAAGAATAGAGGGAGAAGTGTGTGTTTGAGAGCATGATGTACTCTCACAGGGTACGTGAGACACGGAAAAAGATCAGCTAAAGGGGACGGAAAGTGACAGGAGAAACAGGAGTTCCAGCACTCTCTGTCTCCTGCCAAACGTTCCCCCTCCCCCGCCACTCGGATTATTTCCCTGATCGATTGGTGTCTATAATCTCCTCCTCTTAATATACTGTGTATATATAATCCCATTACAGGTTTCTCATAACTGCCATTTCAAATATTCAGCAAAATAAAATCTCGTATAAGCATTAATTTGGAGTAAATACTTACAATATATATTGTAGTGAGTGAAATACCTGTTTTATTTATATAATAATAACATTCCTCATATCTCGTACTGTACTACATAATACATTCTATTTCCGCTGCTCTAATTTCCTTACTATACTCACTGTTCTCTAATTTATTTCCAACCGTAGTCTTTTAACCGATTCTAAATTCTATTTACTCGAAATGGTAGCAGAGGCGAGTTGATGGTGGAACTCATTTTAACGAGCAGAATGAAACGACGAGTTTTCGTCCTGTATATTATTTTGATAGACGTTTCTAAAACACGTGATTAAAGGATATGAGGCGAGAGTGACTTAGTGTTTATAAATAAGAATTTTTAGGAAAAGACACAGACATTGTACCTTCTTAGAAATAATCACTTTAATTCTACATTTTAAACACAAACTTAACTTCTATTTAAAAACCCACTGAAAAGACTGTCTTTGGGGCATATACCTAAGCCCTTCAGTGTATTTCAAATTTTTCACTATGTTGCCACTTCGATCTTTAATTCTTTAACTTTTAATATAATTTAAAATAATTATATTTTACATTAAATCAGTTTACTACAAATTTCGAATAAGCATTTTTTTTAATATATTTAAATTCACACAAATCAGTTTAATACACTCGCCTAACCCCCATTGAAAATAAATTTTAAATATGAAAGCTTATTTTGTTAACATATTTAAAGATAAATTTTATATTTGCAATATAGAAGACAGACAAGAAAACATTTCAGTGACAAACTCCACATAATTAGATGCTTTCTACCATTTCATACAAATAATTTCGAAAAAAAATTTTAACTTACACAACGTTTGCATACGATAACACTCTAAAGTCTAAACTAATGATCAAATATACTATCTGTAACAAAACTGGAAATTTTTTTTTAGATAATTTTCTTTAAACTTGAAAGTTCAGTTTCAGAATCTATTCCAGCGATTCTTCATCAAAGATCGCTTTACATTCAAATACGAGTAAACATATCGTGGTTTTTGAAAAGGTTTATGTTTTTATTAACCAAAATAAAAGCACGAAATTTTTACTACACATGAGGAATTAGTCCCCTAGTGCAAAACATACTCTATGTGAAGTCCTCTCAGCTAACGATACTTCCACGATACTTTCGACGGAAGAGTCCTGTCCAACAAATTTCCTGAGGTTTATGATAAAGGAATATCATGGCTACCAACATCACCAGCTCTAAACCCCTGAGGCTTTTATCTGTTGGATTATTTAAAAGATAGAGTGTTTAAGCAGAATCCACACACAATAGAAGACTTGAAAGCATCAGCTGAACAAGAAATTTCTCAGATTTCAACACTGACTCTATCCAGAGTACTGCAAAAATTTGATGTTCATGTGCAAAGAGGTAATGAACTGAGAGGACATTGCATTAGAACATGTTTTGCTCTAGGGGACTAATTCTCTATGTGTAGAGAAGGTACAGTAAAAATTTCAGGCGCTTATTTCAGTTAATAAAATACAAACTTTTTAATATGTTATATGTTTAAAAAAATCACTCGGGATATATACTTATATATATATATATATATATATATATATATATATATATATATATATATATATATATATTATATATATATATACAGGGTGGGCCGTAAGTTTCCATACATAGGAAAAATAAAAAAAATTTATGGACAACCATTTTTATTTATATAATATGCTCTACATGGTTGCCATTGTTTTGAAAACACATTTCAATACGTGTTCCCCACTGTTGATGAACACGCATTAGCACAGTTGACGTTATGCTTGTAATGGCGTTGCTGATACGTTCCTTTAGATGATTTATGTCTCGTATCTTTTCCTGATACACCATGGCCTTCAAGTGCCCCTAAAGATAGAAATCAAGGGGGGTGAGATCTGGGGATCTGGGAGGCCACTCCACAGGACCACGCCGACCAATCCAAGCATCCGGAAACTGCTGATCCAAATACCGACGCACGTGAAGACCATAATGAGGTGGAGCTCCATCTTGCTGGAAGTAAACTGGGAAGTTACCTTCCTCGTTTAGCAGGGATGGGAAAATCTCTTCTTGCAACATGTTAAGATACCTTTCGGCATTAAGATTTCCACTGACAAAAATTGGTCCAATAATTCTGTCACCCCATATCCCGGCCCACACCATCACTTTACCGGCACCTTGCATCTTCGTCGGACTCAGCCAGTTAGGGTTAGCATTACTCCAATAACGTATGTTTTGCCGATTAACCTCTCCATTGACGTAAAAATTTGCTTCATCAGTAAACAAGATCTTACGTCAAACGCATATTCTTAGGGTATCTGAAACATAAAAACAAACGTTTAATTTTTCCTATGTATGGAAACTTACGGCCCACCCTGTATATATATATAATATATATATATATATATATATATATAGAGAGAGAGAGAGAGAGAGAGAGAGAGAGAGAGAGAGAGAGTTACTATGAGAAACAAAAGAAAGAGGAAAATGTTGACAGAACCTACTGACCAAAGCATACATCATTTAACGCACACACACAAAAGAAAAACAATTCTTGGCAATATTCGAACATTTTCACTTGTAATTTTATCAAGTAACAGTCAGTGTACGTCAGTTTGTGAAAGCAATTTGTGGATACAAAATAATTATTATTATAGTAGTCCGTTGCCTTTATGTCTGTCGAAAGCTGGCTGCGGAAAAGTTTTAAATTTTTACTCGTAGCTCTCCTGCTCACTTTACAAAAATACAAGGGGTTCCATGCAACAGATCAGCATTCGTTAAGGTTCCTCTCTCTCTCTCTCTCGCTCTCTCTCTCTCTCTCTCTCTCTCTTACAGTTAACCGTAATAATAATTTAAAGCGGATAAGGTAAAGCTTGTTTGAGCAGAAAAATCAGATTGTCTGAAGCAGGAACATAAGAGTTACAAACAAGTTTTCACTGAGTTTTCACAAGTTTTCATTAAGTACCCTGTTTTACCCCACTCTCTCCGAACTATTGCTAATTTTTTCAGTAAAATTCGTACTTGTATAATAATTGGTCAACCCAAGGGGATAGGCACGCGTTGGATTAAAAAATGTACGAGAGATTGGGTATTTTGGAGAATGAAATCATGTTGAGAACAAAAAGTTTGAAAAGAGTGAAGGCAAAAATGTACACTTAATTTTAGTATATGAGGAGAAATAACAATAACGACTTAAGCCTTAAGGAATAATGAAAGAAGCTACTGTAAATTATAAGAGGAGCTCACTGGTCCCATATTCAGAGAGTTGACAAAAGTAAATAGACACCACGATGATTGTTCTCAAGAATAAATTGCAAAGCCCAACAATGAAATACCAGAACGTGTGTCTCAACCTTACATAATGGAAAGAGGAAAGCAATACCATTCTAAATACATTTATTCGATACATTATTTATTGATTTTTATTATCCATTTAAAAAACTATGGAAAAACCGAAGATGTTTCTTTACCATAACCCTCTGTACATAGAAACATTTGGTTTCTGGGTAGTTTGGTACACTTCTTACAGTGAGGTGTGCGTATATATATATATATGTGTAATTACCTGCTCCCTCCGAGTTCGGGCAAAGTCAGGATGTTACTAGAGAGAGGGTTATTACTTTAGCTCTCCTGGATGCAGAAATAGTTTACTCTTCGTATTCTCACAATCGAGGAGTACTGTGTGGGCCCGTGTTTTTCTTTTATCCCAGTTATCAAAGTCCAAAGAGTAGAAAATAAACACAACGGCTTACACGATTTTTAATTTGAATATAGGCGAGATAAATATAATGGATTGGCATGAATCAGATGTTTCTTTTATATAGAACAGGGGGGGGGGGGGTAATAATAATAATAAAATAATAAAGGTTTCATAATTAAAAAATGTTACTTTATCTTCATTGTAAGATATGAAATAAGTCGAGACCCCTTCTATGACGCCCTCTCGTCCGTTCTGAGTCCCCAGACTTATATGAATCAATTCCAAACTACCGATCTTTCTCTCTAAACGGTCAGACTTCAAATTGATACCCAATCTTCCAATTCTCTAAAGCAATTCTCTAACGAGCTGACTTTCCCTCGTCAGCCCGGAGACCCTCCTCCAGGGATCTGCCGTAAGGGCGCTGATCTCCTTCTTATATAGTCAAAGGAACGGAACCTGGCTACGCCATCACGCAAGCGGTTGACGTCACCTGAGAACTTTGGAGAAGCGAGCGTCTCACGACCCATTGTGTTTCCCAGGTGAAATCAAAGAAACCGTTCGCGTCACTGGCGTGTGATTTCTGTTCGGAAGGAAATTAGTCATACACTAGCATGTGAAATATTGAATGAATGAAATCACTATAACAGTCATCAGGGCGCGAGTTCGATTATAAATTATAACATGTATAACAGAGTATATATATATATATATATATATATATATATATATATATATATATATATATATATATATATATATATATATATAGTTTATAAGAAGTGCTTGCATCCGGAGACAAGTATAAGACACATAAGACAAAGAAATGATTAGTGTTTAAAATGAAACTGAAAATAGATCAAATAAAATGAGGTTTGCCTTTATATAATTCGTACAGGGTGGTCCATATGTGTGCGTATGAACTTGGAGCTCCTACAGGAATGTCTTCGAAAGTAGCTTACATTTGGTTATTAATTTATTTATTTTGTTATTCATTTTTCTTTCAAATTTGTAAATTATCCTCTGAAAGAATTTTCCGATTTCCAATGGAGGAAGTCGATTAGAAGACCTCAAGGTCGGGTGAGGTCATAATTTATAGACGTCCTTCACATATTTCTTATAAAGAAACTTCGATACGGTTTTATAATATATATATATATATATATATATATATATATATATATATATATATATATATATATATATATATATATATAGAGAGAGATAGAGAGAGAGAGAGAGAGAGAGAGAGAGAGAGAGAGAGAGAGAGAGAGAGAGAGAGAGAGAGAAATTGTTGAATTGAAAAATTAAAACCAAGAACTTAAGAGTATGATATAAAAAATGCCATTAATAAGGAAATTGAGCGATGTCAGTTTTAGTGATTTTCCAGTAGGTTATTCAGCTGCAAGAGAAATGGTATAAATGAGGCATATATATATATATATATATATATATATATATATATATATATATATATATATATATATATATATATATATATATATATATACATATATATAGATATATATATATATAATATAATGAGGCTCCTGAAGTAAGTTATGAATGAGAATCAATATGGAAGGGCCATTCCATTTGCGGCTAGTAAATTTACAACTCTTATCATGTTTATGTGTTTACTACTTTTTTTATGTGTGTGTGTGTGTGTGTGTGTGTGTGTGTGTGTGTGTGTGTGTGTGTGTTTGTGTTGGTGGGTAGACAGTATGAGATGTTATGTTGAGATATAAATATTTATAGAGAAGCATAGATTATAAGGCGTTATGAAGTCATCTTAATAATAATATTATTATTATTATTATTATTAATCTTTCTTCGTAAAGTATAAGGTCAATGACCTCAAATACTCGTACGTTTTCCGTGTAAGTTTTTGTGTAAAATGCTTAGAGAGTTTTGACGGTGCGAAGAAAAGAGGGGTCTTTTGACTGGAGTAAGAAGCTCCTTATATATCTCAGCACCGTTGATCGCATTATCAATCTGTTGAGCTCTTATTTGGTGACCTGCTAGAACTCGTCTTTGGTTTGTACTCTCCATCCTCGACAGTCCTTTTTTTGTTTTTTATGCTGTTGACTGAGATACAGTATGTGAAGTCGGGAGTCTACCTGCCTTTGACTGAAAGATTCTTTTATAAGTATTTCTATCTGGGGAATTCTTTGGTTTTCTGTCCATCTGCGGCCACGTGTAAACTAATGCATACTTGTATACAGGGTGTCCCATAAGTCCGGCATCATAGGAGAAATTCATATTTTTCTATTTCTACAAACCATAATTCATATTTTTCTCTTTCTACAGGCCATAATGTCTGTGAGCAAGGAAGAACGAATCCAGATAATTCTATTCAAAGATTTTTATCTCTGGGGCCACTTGAAAGCGCTGGTATAAGCAGAGAAAATTAGGAGTGTTGAACATTTGCGGCAGCGCATTATTGGGGCATGTAACACCATTACTCCTGACATCATTCACCGTGTGCTTGCTGACGGGGTATCACGTCTGAATTTGTGTATTGAAAACAATGGTGGACATAATGAGCACGTTCTGTAAATAAAAGCTTTTGTTTTGCCTTTTTTTATTATTTTTCCTATGATGCCGGACTTATGGGACACCCTGTATTATGTATTGCGTACGAGGTGAAGGAATAATTACGAATTCAAAAGCTTTTCCCAAGCTAAACCAGCAAAAGTAAAGTCGTTACAGTATCAACAGAAAATGAATTATTAGAGCAAATTGCATTGTACTTGTTTAAATTACAATAAGTTTAAAAGTAGTTGATCAGATATTGATTTTTTTAAAAAGTACACATTAACAACTAAATAAAGATAATAAGTACCATTAAAACAACTTCATTTTATATAGAATGAAATATATAAACCATATATTTTATATCATTATTTACAAAAACTGTCCAGAAATGGAAAATAGTGCCCGAATTCCATCGTTCTCAAATCAGCATTCAGTCCTTAACTTTTGGTTTTCATCACAGTTAAAATAAAAACTATTTCTCTAATATGTTCTCTTGTGTTTTCACTTATTTTTAGTATTTTTAGTGTTTTTAGTTTATAAGGCAAGATCCATATATCATAAGTGTCATTTCTAACCTTGAAGCGCAGTGATTGACTGCAAAATCGTGACGCAAAGAAGAACATATTTTAGAAATTGACGACTGACCCTAAACATTTAGCTAACAACTCTCTCTCTCTCTCTCCTCTCTCTCTCTCTCTCTCTTATATGTACATGCAAAATATATATATATATATATATATATGAGCCCAGTACTAATAACTATAGAAATACTTTACCAATACTAAAGCTGGAGGCGTTACAAACGGCTGATCCTCAATAAATAGAAAGATGAAGAATAGATGAAAGAGCTCCTTTTATCCTTTGAGTAAGAACTAACTGTAAAGTAGTAGAATCCCTCTCGTTTTCTTAAGTATCAGTTTTGATCTTCTTATTCATTTGGTGATTTTTTTTTTTATCTATTATTTTCTTGTTTTTCAATTTTTTTTGTTTTCATTAAAGTTCGTTTATTTATTTATTTTATTACTGTTTATTTTAATTTCCATTTTTTCTTTTTCGATTTTTATTTTATTTTTTATTTATTTTTATGGTCTTTTGTTTTATTTTTTATTTATTTTTATGGTCTTTTATTTCATTTTATTATCGTTCGTCGGTTTTGGCTTTGGTTTTTAATTTAATTATTATTTTTATGTTTTTTTTCTAATTCATTCGTTTTCGTGTAATTTTTTTTGGTCTGTATTGTTCGTTCTTATTATTTGGCTGTTATTTATTGTTTCAGGTTTTATGTTATATATCTCTCTCTCTCTCTCTCTCTCTCTATTTATGCATATATCCTTATTCGTTTCCGTATTTTTCGTGTTCTTATTTTCATCCACTCTTTATTTCTGATTCTAATTATTCTTTTCTTTCATTTGGTAAGTGTTTACAGGGTGGCCCATAAGTCCCAATTGGTTATAATTAAAGCGAAAATGCGGATTTAAAAAAAAATTTAATTAAATTTTTTTTTTAAATAATCAATAAATATTTCTAAACTTATTATAAACTTTTTACTTTGATTTTTTTTGTATTTTCGCTTTAATTATAACTGATTTGGCCTTATGGGTCACCCTGTATATTTCCTAACTGTATTTATTTCAAACACTCAAAGTAAAACCTTCTAAATTTAGAAGTTATAACTTCTTTTTGAAGGTGCATCCTAGGAGAAGTTTTTCCTCCTTTTGAGTATGAAAGCTTATTGTCAAATGATATAATAATTTCACTAATGATACAGAACTTCTTTAAATAGAAGAAATAGTTCTCAAAACTTCTTTTTTGAATGATTTGAGACAAAAGAAGATAATATTTCTATGTGTAGAAGTTTGCGGGAAATCTTTGTTTTCTGCGTATTTCGTTCTTGCCTCTTTTAAGATACATTCTTATTCTTTTAATCTCTTCTTCTAACTCCCTTTCATTATTTAACTTATTTTTATATTTTATATTTTTTTTATTTTTATTTTTCACTCGCAGTTTTCATTTTCCATTTTCCCCCTTCATTTGTTTTCATTTGTTTTCACGAAATATTTATTTAGTTTTTATTCAAACCGGATTAAAGGTTATCTTGTTTGCTTTTCTTTGATATGTTTAGGTTTAGTTATCGGAATACTGTTTTTCTTTCTTTTATATATATTTTTTTTGTACTTCACGTTTATTATTCATTTATTCAAGATTTTACATTGTATGTTTTTCATTATTTTTTTTTATTTTTTTTTTTGTAATTGAATGTCAGTTAATTTTTATTATTTTATTTTAAGGATGTCTTTCGGGTCTTGCTAGCTTTTCCGTTCTTTAATATGTATGACATTTAGTTCTGTAATTTTCTTTATGTATATTTTTTCTCTCTCTCTCTCTCCTCTCTCTCTCTCTCTCTCTCTCTCTCTCTCTCTCTCTCTCTCCTTTTACTTTTATCATAACTGTTAATTATTTTTTGTTTATATCCTGTAAATAAAAGTACACAAAAAATGTAAACTTTCCCAACCCATTTTGGACAAGAATTTGTTCTATGATCAGAAATTCTCAGTAAAAAAAAATCTTTGTTAAATGAAAATGTCCGTGGCATCACCTGTTGTACAAGTTGAGAGCTATTTTTTGTGAAAGTATTTTGGCACTTACAAGCTTCGAACCGCTGTTCTGAATTCAATTTCGGAAAATGTTCACCTCGAAACAAATTTCTAAAAAGCATGAAAAATTATTAATTGGTAACACTTACACTGCATGGTGCTGTGCGGAAAACTGAACGACATTTGGAAAGCATTCCATGTCATATCTGTTTCTACTGCTAGTAGTTTTGATATATATATATATATATATATATATATATATATATATATATATATATATCACTGCAATTAGGAAGCCTGATCATTCACAGTTTAATTATTCAAAACCCTACTTAATAAATAGCATATAAATTATATAAATTGGGTAAGTCTTTAAAACACGAGTCCATTAGGTACTGTGTCCAGTTAAGTTTCCAGCCAGCGGCAATTAAACTTTATCTGCATTGATAACGAAACCTGGCGCAGTACAAAAGGAATTCGTATTACCATCTAGGTGCTGTGCTTGTACACTCTAATTACTCTTACGCGTAACTCCCATATCACAATCCGGTGACTTTTTTGTTATTTTTTGCCAGTAACTTTTATATAACTTTTATGCAACTTTTACGTAACTTTTATGGAACTTTTACGTAACTTTAGGTAACTTTAACGTACCTGTTACGTAACTTTTACGTAACTTTTATGCAACTTTTATGTAACTAAGAAATATGTATTTAAAATAAACAATATTTTCGACGAAAAAGAAATTCTTTGGATTTTTCATACGTAGAATCCCGAAGATTAAATTTCATATATATAATATATATATATATACATCTTGGCTTAACTTTAGTTCTTGTTTCCGCTTTGTTGATTCTGACGAAAGTCAAGCTTGTCACTCCACCTTAGACCTACAGTTTAACGTGGAATCCGAACCACGTCCCACCAGCAGCCCTATGTCTTAATTATTAGGCTACCCAAGGCACCCATTTATTTACCAACCAATTTCTTTGTGTGAAAGGATGAACAGCTGGATTTTGCTGCGCGCCGCCTGCCGACCGGGTCTCGATCCTGAGGCCGATGAATTCGTAGTTAGCGACGCTAACCACTACACCACCGAGGCGTTCGATTGAAAGTAAATGAAAAACAAAAATTACAGTTCAAAACCTTACTTATGAAGGAGATATATTTTACGTATAAAACCTAGAAAATATCGAATGTAAATAAATTATCGTTAAATATCCCAAAGTTCGTGTTTTACATGCATTATATATGAAAACTGCAGAAAATCCATTCGCATTCAAAGGAGTAGATTTATGGAATTCAGTATTCGTAAATATCAGAAGCTTCATCTATAAATGTATTTCGCAGATCACTAAACGAATGCTTTATCGACTCCTTCTGATGTAAGAGTACATAGTAGATATATCCGGAAATTCATGCATACTCAGAATAAAACCTTCTAAATTGTAGTAATGTCTAATTAAAAAACAAAATTTAAAACTTATAACTTCTTTTTGAAGGTGCATTCCAGGGGAAGTTTTCCTTCTTTTGTGTATTAAAACTTCTTTTAATGATACAGAACTTCTTTAGATAGAAGAAATAGTCTTCAAAAACTTCTTTTTTGAGTGATTTGAGACAATAGAAGATAATATTTCTATGCAAAGAAGGTTGCGGGAAATCTTTGTTTTCTGTGCACTGTTATTATTATTAATATTATTATTATTATTATTATTATTATTATCAGCATTATTATCCCCATAATTAAGATTTTTTTAAATTAATTAATTAAAATAAGATTTCTACAGGTATCATATCTCGTATTAATTTCTACAAAATTTATGAAAATAAAGTTTTTCTACGAAATTATAATTAATTGCAATTTAATTATTTAAAAATATAATTATGTTTCCTACGCTAATTACACACGTACAAAAATAATATTTTGTAAAACATTAAACAGTATTTACATTAATTTTCAGTAATTATTATTATTATTATTATATTATTTTACTTTCCCTACATGTATTAAATGAAATTAATCCTATTAATTATGGTTGCCAAACTTCAATGCTTTCTGACGACATACCAAGATAATATCTTAAAAATATCAGGTGTCTATCGGGTACGTCAATCATACTGAAAAATGGGAGACAGTTCTTTCTATGAAAGTATAGAAGTGTACCCAAAATGTATCCTTTTCTGATTATTTTTTTTTCCATTAGTTACCCCTGTTGAAGTTCGTTCAAAATTCTTCTCAGCGCGCGCCGCCATTTTTTCCATTTCCTAGACCTGTGCTTATTTAGTATACGAAAAAAGTAAAAGGGTATTCTATTAATTTATCCTAATCTAACCTAACCTTATTGGGCCTAATTTAATCTAACCTAACCTTACTGAGGCTAATTTAATTTAACCTGTGCTAAACTAATCTAACTTAACCTAACTTACTCAAACCTCCGCAAGAACTTATCGGCAGAATGTCTTATCGAAGAAATATCTTTAACTCGGTTCATTTTCATCGGATTTCACGGGAAAGAATTTACAATATAAAGAATGGCGTTTTATCATTATTAACAAGAAATACCTATTTTATTCGCATTTTTCATAGTTTTATTCAAAGAGATCGTGATTTTTCGTGCTTCTCTTTTATTTGTTTTTATTTTTCATTATTGTATTCATATTATTATTTATTTTCTTGGTCTCGCTTTTCAGCTTCTTTTTTTTAAATTAAAAAATCCTCTTTTAATTTTCTTTCTTAGCTTATTTTTGTCTTTTATTTCAGCTCTAAAATAAATTTAAAATTCTCGTAACTTTTGACCTCATTTTTATTTAAAAATTCTCGTCGTATTCATCTTTATTATGGAAGAATGTGTGTCACAGTTTAAGACGATTTTTCCATATATATTTATTTATTATATATAAAGAGGGAGAGAGAGAGAGAGAGAGGTAAAAGAGGTTCCAAGGTCTTTATGGCTTTAGAAAAAAAAAAAAATTTAAATCGTTTATCTTATTTTATAAAAATTGAATTTTCAGGCATCATTATTTGGTTATATATATATATATATATATATATTATATATATATATATATATATGCACTAGAATCACAAAATAACACGTGACATTATTAATAAGCAAACAACCACAAGGAAAAGGAAACACAAAGTCCGAGCGCTTTCGTGATATATTCACATTATGAATATATCACGAAAGCGCTCGGACTTTGTGTTTCCTTTTCCTTGTGTATGCTTATATATATATATATATATATATATATATATATATATATATATATATATATATATATTACATTTTTAAAAAATGGAAAAAATGTTGTTTTCTGATTACTGGGTAGCTTATTTATTTATTTATATCAAAGTGTTTTTTTTCTGTGTAATGTTTTTTTATTGATATATTGTTCTTTGTCCTCTGACTATTCCTCTGGTGTGGTTCTTCAAGGAGCTTATATAACTGGAGACGGCATGCTTAGCGTATACAGTGCTACAGCGTGAAGCCAGTTGGCACACCCCCGCCGCCATCTTCTTGTTGGCAATACAGGCAACGGCTACCTGCCGCTGCACGTGTATAGGTGATGAGTGATAAGCTACATTAATTGTACTGATGTTTATTTAGGAAATCCATCACTGTGCAATGAATACATAATAGTCAATACACATTAATCACGCGAATACACACAATCAATACACTAAACTCATTTATTTAGTCTAGCAAATAGGATACTATTGGCCGCTGAATAGGATTTGTTCTTATTATCTTTAATTATTTGTGCATTTATAAACTGTCTAAAGGTAAAGCAAAACACACAAAAAAAACGAAAATTCTTCATTCTTCTTCAATAAAGTCTTACGCAAAATGAAGTTACACAAATGAAATGTTCCTAAAAAGAATGAAATTAATCAAGATAGATTAATAAATTTAGGAAATTAATTATAAATGAACGAAGAAATTTAGAAAATAATACAATAAACATCAGTTAATCACCATAAACAATAAAAAAATAAAAAAATTGCACTGAAATTTTGAGGAAAATATTTAGTAAATTTAATATTTGAAAGGTTTGAAAATTCAATGAAACCTTTCTAATAGTATTTGTCTCCCTTTGACGTCAAACCAAAGAAAAAGTTTAAAGGTTAACTGAAGCTTAATAACCTTTCTTTTCAACCTTTCAAGTGTTCCGCGCGACGTTTCCTCATTTCACGAAGGTCATGGTTGTTGCTCCTCCTCTTCAGTTGCTTGGTGAAGTAAAGAGTTGGTTTCTTGTGCTCTCTACCTCACATAGTTACGTACGCCCGGATCATCTAGAATTGTTCTGATCCAGCCGTCTTGTCTTCTTTCGAAGATGTCCACCGCAACACCACTCGTGTTCCTTAGTTCTTTGGGCAACTGATTAAATAATCTTGGTCCTCTCACAACAAAACTCCGCTCGTGTTCCTTAGTTCCTTGTAAACTAAAGAAAATATCACGACTTAACCTAACAATCGTCAAAGGCGTACAGTTGACCTAAACGGGCATTCAGCTGACCTAACCGGGCATTCAATTAGTTAAAAGTAGGTTTAGTAAGCCGTGTGAGCCGTATATTTCGGGTTCTTCCCGACAACCTTAGGTGGAACTAGTTTTGACTAGGTAATACTAGTTTTAGCGAACGACCTTCGTGGCTTCTAGTTTTCACTAGTAAAAATTGGTTTTGACGGATTTCGGGTTGTTACTGGAATATATATATATATATATATATATATACGAGTATACTGTGTATAATCTTTAAAAAACGCGATAAGACGTTATTGCTTTCAGTTGTTCTACGTATTTAATAAGCAGTTCCAGTGTCAATAATGAACCTGGAATTTATATTATCACTCCCCAAGTTCTGTCTCGGATTAATAATATAATTTTCTGTTCTCACGACGCAGAATTTTTCTCTCCTTGTAATGAGTGAAGTATTTGCGTTTCGCGATGGAAAATTTGGTAAATATTAAGTTTTGGCGACACCAGTTGTTTGACAAAGTCGCAATTTATTGTAAGGACCCTGATTGGTCTGAAAGCTGATGATGTCATCATAAGCTGTTGGTAAAACATGACAAATCCTATTGATCACGTCATCAACTTTCGGCCAATCAAAATCCTTGTGTGGTGTGTGTGTGTGTGCGTATATATATATATATATATATATATATCTATAATATATATATATATATATATATATATATATATATATATATATATATACAGTATATATATTATGGCTCTACTAACATAATATAACCTACTCACATAACCTTGCATACGCCTAACTGAGCATAAGTACGCCTAACCCGGGAAGAAAATCCACAGATTCACTCCTCTTTACTAAACTGACTAAATTATTAGATCGCACTTCCTTTAAAAATTCTTCAAAATAATCCTACTTCCGCTGCATAGTCCGTCACATATACCCTGCTAAGTATTCAGTGATATGAATTCTGCTACGGATAGACGAGGGAAATACTCTTTTGACGTCGTATTTTCCTCCTTCAGCTGTAATGATGTCAGCACTGGTTTCCAGATCCTTAAACGTAAGCGAATGATTTATCGCAAAATGTTTAACTCTTTCCTTATCTAAATTATGGTACGATTTGCACCCGTCTGAAATTATCGTTCTGAGTAATTCATAATATTGTGCTCTAACTTAAATGCGACCTTTCGAAGCATGTCTTTGTCGACAGAGATAATTTAAATGTACACCTTTAGCCAAGACACGTGAACATAAATTTCTCACCCTTTTCATATAAATCACACTTTACGTCATATTTCTTACAAATCACAGTATCTTTTAGTCCAGAGCTGGGCACTTGCGGCATATTGCGGTACTGCGGTACTGCTGCACTACCAAACCGGTACGCGGAAATTTGAATGCGGTAGCGGTACTGCGGTACTTTCAGCGATCCTTTGCGGTACTGCGTTATGGGGGCCCGGGGTGGTAGTGCGGTGGTACCGCAAGTACCGCAGTACCGCAAAATATGCCGCAAATGCCCAGCTCTGTCTTTTACCAATCCTTTACACTTTCATGTTTTAGAGCTTTCAATAGATCTCTCAAGGTAGACAGATACATCTTTCTCTCTACTTTTCAGTTCAAACTGAAATAATGTATTAGTATGACGTATTGCATACAACAGAGGAAAGATTTGCCAGGATTGGCCGATAAGAAAATATTTGCAATGATTGGCCGAGAGCTCATGGTAATGTTATCAATTTCCAGGTTAATCAGGATCCTTTTAACAAATATCAACTTTGTCAGAAAACTTGTGTCCCCTGAAACTTAATAATTGCCAAAAAATTATGTCCAAATAGATTTATGAATTTAGTCACGTCTTTGTCGACAGAGATAATTTAAATGTACACCTTTAGCCAAGACATGTGAATATAAATTTCTCACCCTTTTCATATAAATCACACTTTACGTCATATTTCTTACAAATCATAGTATATTTTACCAATCTTTTACACTTTCATGTTTTAGAGCTTTCAATAAATCTCTCAAGGTAGATAGATACATCTTTCTCTCTACTTTTCAGTTCAAACTGAAATAATGTATTAGTATGACGTATTGCATACAACAGAGGAAAGATTTGCCAGGATTGGCCGATAAGAAAATATTTGCAATGATGGCCGGAGCTCATGGTAATGTTATCAATTTTCCAGGTTAATCAGGATCCTTTTAACAAATATCAACTTTGTCAGAAAACTTGTGTCCCCTGAAACTTAATAATTGCCAAAAAATTATGTCCAAATAGATTTATGAATTTAGTTTTGAGATTTGTAAATATTTTGTAATCATATTAATGTAATTCACGTCATCTAATTTACTTAATATTAATGGTAAATATATATACTGTAGATATAGATATTATGCTGTACAGTGATTGAGGCCCTGAGCTTAAATTTCTCTGTTGTTAAAGTAGTACACCAGGTAGGGCCTATAAGTACACTGAAAAAAAAATTTAGGTCACAAGACTACGTTAACCAGGTCACATGACGCATTCAATTTCAAGAGTTTGTGAGTTACTGGACCTAAAAGAATTGTAACTAGTCATCAAACCTGAAGTAGTTAATGTATATCTAATCTTGGGACAAGCCCGTCACTTGGCGACACAAAATAAATTGGCTCCTTTAATTTTTTAGAAACATGTCAAATGACTTTCAAATCAATTGACTAGTTTCATTTTGTGGTTTATTAGTAGAGAGACTAAATTTTGAAGAGCGAAACGAATCATATGGCTAATCGCGCGTGTTTCATATTGATGGTAGAGGAATTAACTTCATATTCAGGTTAACTAGCGCGTAGACTATAAACGAAGTTTAATATAATTAGGAAATATCAAAGGAGAAACACGCCACTTGTTCAAAATAAGTGCCACAATAGTTTTAATGCATAAATGTGGCACGCCATATTTACACAATGATACTCAAAAAATCTTAGTGTCTTTGGTATCCTGTAACTTCGACAACTTCAAGCCAATCATTGGCCTTGAATGATCTTTCTCTTGATGAAAGTTATGTAATACATGCTCCTGAAAAAATTTCATTAGCATAAAACGAACTTAGACGAGGGATAAATTATTAAGTTTATTCATTTTTCAAATGAAAATTACAATTGCAGAACTTGAAGTTTAAAGTTATATCATTGATTAAAAGATATCGCTTCAGTGTTAAGAGCCTCAACAAACAAAAAATTACAGCATTGTTAAGGAACGAAATAACAGAAAAAGAGTGACTTTTGTTAAAGTTACGCTACTGTTACACATCGATTTCAGTGTTACATAAAAGTTATGTTAAAATGTGTAACTCGTATACAACTTATATGTAAAATATTTTTTGAAGTGTAACACATTGAGACACATTTTATTTCGACGAACAGTGTCAAAAGTGTTCCATAATGGAAATAAAATTTCAATATAAGTGTATTTTTATTTTTAAGTAACACTGACACCAATGTGTAACATAAGCGTAACTTTTTCAGCTTTATCAAAAGTCAGACACGTTTTGTGTTATTTCGTTCCGTAACAATTTTGAACCTTTTGTTTGTTTTTATTCCTCTTAGGTTCTTAGGAGTAATATTTCTAGCATAATAAATAAGAAATTTATTAGGGGGCCTGTCCCCACTGGGCCGAATGGATGGAATGATACTGATATATATTTTTTTTTTTTTTTTTTAAGTTCGGGAAGAACCGATTCGCCTCTATTTTAAAAGGGCATTCTCGGGCGGAAAACAAAGAAAAAGTGAGAGGAAAGACAGAGGAAAAAGAAAGGGTGGAGGGGACAGTCGAAGTGGAAAAAGACCAAGGATGACAAGGACTGCAGGGTCGAGCCCCATCATCCTTGGGTGCTAGGGCCGGGAGGGCGCACGTGAAACCTCCAGGAACAAGCACGTACAAACGAGCACAAAGAGCACTCAAGAGCACGAGCTTAGAACCCCCTTGCGGGGGATACTGATATATGTATATACAGTATATCAGTGTGTGTGTGTGTATATATATAATATATATATATATATATATACAGGGCGTCCCAAAAAAATGTATACACACTTTAAATAATTATAAAGGCAGTGTTTATTAAAATACATTTCATTTTCAAAATGTAATAGAATCTACAGACATTATTTAATTGTTTTGTCAACGCCTGTTTTCAAACCGACGTCCGTTCTGGTCCAGGCACTGCTGATAACGCGAAGCAATGGAATCGCAAACATCACGAAACATTTCGTTTGGTATTTGTGTGCATTCTCGTTCAATGGCTGCTCTCAATTCAGCGACTGTTGCAGGTTTTATAGCGTAGACTTTGTCTTTTAAGTATCCCCATAAAAAAAGTTTAGTGGTGTGAGGTCTGGTGAACGCGGAGGGTATTCTACGAAACCCCTTCGTCCAATCCACATCCACATCGTGCCAAGTACCACTCGCAATTACTCCACTCTTCGGTCCGGATCATCTTCATTAATAGCATGGACTAATCTTGGAATGTAACTTTTCCATTGACAGCGCTTCAAAATGCGTTGGACAGACGATTCTGAAATTCCTACCTCACGACTCGCTTGCCGCACAGATTTTCTTGGACTTTGGTGATACGTTTCCAGTACTCTTTCTTGCTTTGTGGGGCTTGTCGATGTCCGTGGTCTTCCGGAACGCTTCTTGTGGACATTCTGAACAGTTCCATCGGCTTCAAACTTATCTCTAATTCGAGTGATGGTAAGTCGCGTTGGTGGATCTGTTTGAAACTCCCTCCTAAACTGTCTTTGCACTTCAACTGCGTTTTCACACTTCCAGTAGCATTTTAGAATGAATTTCCTTTGTTCAAAGCTTAGTCTGACTGCCATTATTAATTCTAATGGGTTTGACTTGGAAAGAAAGAAACATCAATTGAGCTATCAGCTGTTAAAGTGTGTATACATTTGTTTGGGACGCCCTGCATATATAGTGCCCAAGTTATAGGCACCAACTGTATAGGCTACTAATAGAGGCAAATTTGTAAAGCTTAATTATGTAGGCAAACACTATGAAGGTAGACTGCGGTAATTAATAACTAAGTCAACTAATTAACTCAATTAAATATGGGCAAATTGACTTTGGAAAGGCATCAAAACATAATTCAATAGTTTTAGCGTTTGGAGCAGATTTTCTTCTGAAGGATAAGTGAACTATGTAACCTACACTAATTTGGCAAATAAAATCAAGTGAAATGAACGAATTAACTGTAATGTCATAAGGAAACTGATTATAATATTTCTTGGCATTGTGTACTGTATGTAAACTAACTTCCTCTAAAAATGCAAAGTTCTCGACTGGTAGAATTCACAATTTCATATATTTTATGACATTGGTGCCACGGTTACATTACGTGAAATATGGCTGAAGATAAGAACACTCCAGTGAAAGGGTATCAGTGAAGATATGGAAGCAAAAAAATATTCCTATAAAACACAAATAGGATGTGAACTTCAGATAAAATTATAAACCTTGACAAGACATTATGACCAAATTTCAGACGTTTCCAAAACTATAATATTACATCATCAGCTATATATGATTGAGGTTATGCCGATAAATTGACTTATTTGAAGAAATATCAGATTTAAAAATATAATAATAATAATAATATTATCAATAATAATAATAATAATAATAATAATAATGAGATCCATGATTCTTAACTCGATCCAACATTCCATGTATATAAAATCAAAATATTTTAAACTACTGATACTGGAACGTGATATTCTCCGAAACATTTACGCTGTTTGACCATGTTCCAATTGTTCCATCCAATTCTATCCCATTTATAAAGCATATTACAGTTAAAATGCTTTTATATGCTTTGTAAAGGCGAAGGCATTAAATGGAGCATGATCAATCAGCGTAAATATTGGTTTCACTTGGACAAGTTATTTTGTGGGTAACGGATGGCGCGATCGGTGGGAGTGCTGACTCTGAAACCATACGACGCGGGTTCGAGTCCCACTAACTCCCAGTTTTCAACTTTATTTCCTTTTCCTCTACATCTTATTTTAGTGCGGTTATTGCACTTAAAATGCATTTATAGAAGAAAATATTGAGTAAATCGAGGAGTTCTCCACCCTGATAATAATAATAATAATAATAATTCAAGAGGATCAAAACCTAGCGTAGCGCTCAGGCCAAACGAATGAAGTCTATTGTGTTAATTCCTGGATTATTATTTGTTAGCACCACCGCGAGTCGTAACCACGACCTCAATGTCTGTACTTCCTTATAAGGAAATGGTGTTACCCAATGAGCTACGGGCACTGGCGACCTCCAGCGTAATGGTACAACTGAAAACATCACTACTGGAAATTACCAGCGAATGCTTGCAACGCCATTCCTGCGAAAAAGTGCACACGACTGTAAATTCTAAAGAATTAAATTTTCAACAAGATGGAGTCCCTTCACACGATGCAAGTCCGTGAGCTTCTCAACGGCACCTTTCCAGATCGATGGATTGGCCGATGGGGATCTATGAGCTGACATCTTGTTCACCTAACTTCACCTCTTCCGCCGGACTGCTGTCTCTGGGATTATGCTAAAAGGAAGGCATATGCAACTAAATCAAGAGCGCTAAAGGACTTTGGAGAAAGGAAATTGATGGCAAGGTTATCTCAACTGTTGCTTATGCGTCTGTCAGGCGTTATGTGTGAAAATAGAGGGAGCTAGGTTCAGTCTACCGTTAAATTATGCGAACAAGCCTGGATGAATTTTTTGCGTACACACACACACACACACACTCTATATATATATATATATATATATATATATATATATATATATATATATATATATATATATATATATATATAGGGTGTTTCATAAATTAAAAGTTTGGAAAAATTTTAATCCACATGGATCCCCTTGTTCCATTTGCTGAGGAGACTGATAAACCGAAGTATTAATTCAATAGTTTAAAGTTTACGGGTCCCCAGTTTGATGCTCTGGCAGATCATAAACGGAAAAAATTAAACAAAAATCTGTCAATGAATTTTTATTCAACAAACGAGTACCATTTCACTACACATTTTCACAAAGATACAAAAAACAACCACTTCTTGCGAATCATTTGTCCATGAAATCCTTCTTGGTTTTATTCGGGTATTTCGCCCTATGCTGCATCACAGTTTTGAGCAAATACTGCTTCTGCTCTTCGTTCTTCGTCAGAGAACAGTTGAACTCTTTGGTGAGCGCGATGGCTCTTTCGGCCCGATCGTTGACGACAGAGATTTTGTTAACAGTTGTCGCTGCTTGCTTGAAGCCCTCTACTTCAGTCCACTCGGCAACTGGCTTTTTCAAGAATTCTGTGTCCAAGTCGAATGCATGGAAGAAAGCCATCGTCTTTCCTGTCACGAACTCCGCCAGGTGTTTCGAGGCAAGATTCCTGACGTTCTTCCCTTGGGGTCGCTTGAGTTCCTTTTTCGATGCGGGCTTACCCAAACTGACGACCATCTGAGCCTTTTCTTCATCTGCCACATCTGCGTCGAAGAACGCCATGGCAATAAGAGTCTCAGAGATGTACCATAGGTGTCGAGACATGGCTTCTTGCGCAGCGTTAACACACGAATATCCCGACATGGCAAAGGCTTCCGCGTCACGCAGAAATTCCAGATCAACTGCGGCAGCCTTGCTTGAGGTTGCAGCACGAGTCCAACCTCGGATGTAGACGAGGGACACGAAGAGACCTACGGCTGTCAGAGCTTCCAACTCGTGACTCGACATCTTGAACTGCTTCTTCAGTAGAATTACTTTCAAGGAGTAGATGGCTATCGCCATCCATCAAGCGTGATGGTAAGCGCCAGGGGCTCTGAGAGGGAAATCCACCACTTTTGCTTCTCCCAGGAAGATGAGAACCAACTGTAGCAGTTCCTTGTAGTCATCGCGCTGATGCGACGTGCTCACCATCCCTCTCACCAGCAGGACTGACTTCTCCCTCAGTTCCCTCATAGAGTCATTGACTTGAGCAAAATCGTACGGCCGCACGTCCAACCGGTCGATGAACTTCCATTGTGCCTGAAACCTCTTGAAAACGGGTATATCGGGGCCACTTGAAGGGCCGTATGCACGCTTGAAGACGGAGCTGAGGATGACTTCATAGATGTGATGCCGACAGGGGAAGTACATGAGTTCTCTGCCAAGACCTTTCTCAATCAGGACGCAGGCCCCGATATGAATCCCGGTGTTCGACGCTGTCGTGTCGAAAGACAGTCCCCACACGCGCTCTTCCATCCTGTGTTCCTTGACCAAATCCAAGCAAACTCGCGCTATCTTCTCGCCGGTTCCGGACGTCACCTTAGGAACGCCGAGCAACTTCTCCTTGCCGTCGCCAGAGACGAGGACGGCGATCCGGTCAACGCTCTCCTTCCATTGCTCATTGTCAGGTAGGAGCTTACCGTCCCAATGCAAGACAAGAGGCTGACCAGGACAAACTTCGTCGGATTGATAACTTTCAGCAGCCACCTTCCTGAGAGCCTTGCGTGTGCGGTACATGGTACTGGCAGAAATGGACAGTTCATCCAAGTCAAAACCTAGTGATTTAGCCGCTGCAGCGTACGACATAGCTGAATCGCGGTACGAAATATTCAGCCGATCGTAGGTAGTCGTCACATCCTGTGAGATCAGATTCCTGCGTCGCTTCTTGGTATTTCCCTTGGAGGAGGATGGAAAAACTTCCACGGTTGGGTCAACGACATCTGAGTCAGTCTCTGACGAAGTTGAAATCACTAAAGCCCCCGTATCTTCTGCAGCTCCTTGTTCCTTCCTGGCCTTCTCCTGTTGTTCCTTAATCTTGTCCAGCCTCTTCCTTTTCCTAATCTCCTTATAGTGAAGCTTCATGTCAACAGGGCCCATGCTGCAGGAATTTGGATCTTCACGCTGCATGTCGAGAAAGTGGATGTCCTCCTGATTCTTCATCATTTCCTTAGCCTGTGAATGAGCAATGTCCATGATCTCCTTCGCTATTGCCTCCTTGAACATCGCCTCCTTCACTCGGAAGGACTCTGCTTTATGTGACTTGTGCTTCACAAGCCGGTCGTATTCCTTGAGAAGGGATTCCATCTTCCTCAAGGCCGAATCTCGACGCATCATGGGGATTCTCGCTCTTTCCCAAAATATGAGACAGGCATCCAGGCACAGGTTCAGGCATTTAGTACGTCCAAATTTTTGCTCCTTTTGGTGGTAAAAGTACTTTTTGAGTACTTGCAACTGAGTTGGAAGGCCACTTGATGTGATGTTCGCATCCGTCTGGCCAATAAGAAACACTTCTGTTTTTCGCTCTGGTAGACACCTGGAAAAGAAAACAAACTAAATAATTCCACAGAAATAATTTCACATCGTAATTAATTTCATTAATTAAATAAAGAAAAGCAGTAACTGGACTCGAACCAGTATCATAGCCGTTGGCGGCATCGCTCAAGTCGGCGTACACAGCACGCTATCCACTACACCATCTAGGGAGTGGATAGCGTGCTGTGTACGCCGACTTGAGCGATGCCGCCAAACGGCTGACACTGGTTCGAGTCCCAGTTATTGCTTTTCTTTATTTATAAAACTGATACGTGTACACTACGTTCTCTTTGACAATTCATTAATTAAATAAATTTCAATACCGCAGTAAAATTACATTAATTAGTATCATAAATAATTACCAGCTTAGTTGTCCAATATGCAACAGACTAATTAATTTCATGTAATATTAATAATAAATATCACTACCACAGTAAAATGACAGAAATTAAATAATAATAAATTTCAATACCACAGTAAAATGAGATAATTAGTAGCATATATAATTACCTCCATAGTTGTCCAATAGGCTATACAACACGAACCGCTCAAGTGACGAAGAAAACCGTCTTCACTGCAGGCAGGCGAGAAATGAACTGACAAAAAGTCGTCAAAGTTGGGGACCTCTAAATGCAGCGCGATCTGGTTCAAACTTGCACAAACATGTTTTCTTGTTCTTTAGAATACGGAGAAACGTGTGGATTAAAACTCCAAGCTCATTTTTATTTTACCCTATAGGTATGAAACACCCTATATATATATATATATATATATATATATATATTGCAAAAATTTCGCAACCAGGATTCGAACCCATCACCTCTTAAGTAGGAAGTGAAGGTTCTACTACCACAGTACGATAAGGTAAAGGTAGTACGATCTGGAAAATACTTTAACACCTGAGAGAAATTATCGTCTCATTAAGTCTGATTTCATAGCTGATAAGCTTATGGCGACGATCATTCGGAACAAAATAGTTAATCACTTAGAAATTAATAATTTAATTAAAGACTCTGAGCAAAACATTTTTTCTTTAATCATATAATTAATATGTGGAGTGGATTACCAGCCAACGTAGTTCAAAGCAATTCGGTCGAGTCCTTTTAAACGAGATTAGATGTTTATCTTGACTTAAACGCTACCCCCCCCCCTCCCCCAAATTAGAAACATTTGTTAGCTCATAAAAGTACTATAGAATTTTCACTTGGATTCTCTCTTATTTGTTTTAACATTTTTACTTATCCTCAAATTTCCCTCCTTTCTTCTTTCAATTTCCCTTCTTTGCTTTGCTTTAAAGGTACTTATGGAACACCCTGTACAGTACATAGTAGAAAAACTGAAAACTTAAATTTTAAGTAAAATAAAAAACTGTAAAAAATGTTTTGATGTTCATGTTTTGCAATTAAATGTAGTTAAAACCATGATTTTTAACCATGATTTTTAACAACAAAAGTTTCAACGATCTTGCTATATATATATATATATATATATATATATATAATATTGAATATTTTCTTAGTAAAATGTATTTTTTGTTTCATAAATAAAATTCCGAGGTATATTTTTAAAAATTCTATTCAGTCATACGAAGATTATACTGAAAAATTTTGTATCAAGCACGTTAAATATCTCAAAATATTTGTAAATAAATCGTAGGTAAAATACAGGGTGTTTCGAAAAAATAATTTTGCCACATATATATAAGTACCAAGCACTAAGTAGTAAAATTTTTTTTGAAGCACCCTGTGTATGTAGTCATGAATGTGTTAAAAATAATAGTGAAGCTTTGGACTGATTAACTTTTTTTGTCGCGATAAAAGTCATGCGACGAAGAGGATCTAGAATTTTGTGTGGATTCCAAACCACGGGTTGCTACATCATCTGAAAGCGGAGGACGATCACCCATCTAAGGATTGAATAGACCCAACGTCGTTTAACCTCGCTGATCTAAGAGGAAGCGGTGTCGCGATTTGGCCACGACATAAATACGTTAAACGTTAAACAAAATATATGTCTGGAAATGTCTCAACTTAGAGCGCCATTTTCACAACGTATACAGTGACTTTTTTTTTTTTACTGGGTGTGTATAAAGTAACGCAAGTGAAGAGACAAATCCGATTTGAACTCGTTTAAACTAGTTTCAATTTGTTTTTTAACTCGTGAAAAACATTTTCAACATCTCTTATAAACCTTACTATCGAATTTAACAGTTGTTATAAAGTATAATACATGTAATAAATATTACTCGTCCATGTTCACTCGAGTTAATATAATTCAAATCGGATTTGTCTCTTCGCTCGCGTTACTTTATACACACCCTGTATTTCGAAAAAGTTATACACATGCAAAGTTAATGAAAGTTACTTACCAAAAATTTAGGGCAAAGTTACGGAACAGTTAAGTAAATGACTCGTAATTTACGCTAAAGTTCCTGACAAAAAAAATATGAACATGTTACGCAGAAGTTATGCTTAACAGCAATTAGTATATATATATATATACTGACTAGAGAAAGAAGACTAGATGCCTGGCTCAGGACGGTACCAGATGAGCCGGGGTGTACCTGGCTATGTGCGGTGGAGAGCGCAAGAAAGCAACTCGCTCCTCCACCAAGTCAGGCCTAGAGGCGAGGCCACCAGCTTGACCTTCGTGTGAAGAGAGACCAACACACGGAACATCAACGAGGTTAACGAGGAGGTAAAGGTTAGCAGACCAGCTTACTCTGCATTTCGACTACAGTGCTGCCCTCAACAAAGCAATTTATATCTGGAGCACTTAAGTATTATCAGAGAGAACTTGTCCCAATATTTTTGCTCATATATATATATATATATATATATATATATATATATATATACGAGTACATGCGTAGTTTAACTTTTATACCAACTAATCAAATATTTTTTGGAGCCAAAGTTTTCCTTAACAACCTATATAAATTTATTGGCCTAATCAATAAAGCTGTTAAACGAATTACGGTTTCAGAGATAGAAATAAAAAGGTGCAATTTTCGTCTTATTAAATATCTTACGACACCTAACGTATTAGCAAGCCAACTTTCGTATTTTTAAGTTCCTATTAAACTCAGGTTATATATATATACACACCCTGATACAAAAATTGTGTCCATGTCAGAAATAAGTACATACACAATATGAAGCATGATGATATTAACATCTAAATTAGTTGCCATGGAAACGTATATTGCGTCATATCAATCGTCGAAATTTGTACATAACTATTATTATTTTATATCTATTTGAAATTTTAGATACGTCTCAATTTAAATGTTGTTTCAGGACTAAAGAAATCGTACATACAAAACTATAGGTTATGCAGGGCCGGATTAAGGGCAACTGATGCCCTAAGCACAGCCCAACAATGGTTCCCCCTCGACCCTTCCATTGTCTAACTGACAAGACATTAAGACTCAATAAGTGCTGAATGTGAAATAATAGATTAAAAA